>JAEUYN010001035.1:0-39005 GCA_018257835.1 Euura lappo | reverse complement strand
CATATCGCGTGTCTAATGACATAAGGTCGTAAGCGCCAAAAACACGATTTTGGTGGCAAAAGGGCGTATAATTTTTTTTTTCGCCATTCGCTCTAAAAGTGATCAAAACGTATTGAAACAATTGAAATAACGAGATCGAGAAATGTAAGTGCAAAGGGTCGTAAGTTGGGCGGATACGTCGTTCTTTCATTACAATTCGTTAGAAAAATAAAAAATGAATGTTAAGAGCAGAAGGGCGTATCTCCAATTTTTTTTTTTTCATTTTTCATGATTTTTCCAAATCGGTGTAAAAACTCGTGAAACGCAAAGAAAAATCGAAATTGACGTCGTTTCGAAAAATTCGACAAATAATATTCGGAGCTAAAAGCAGAAGGGCGTATCTCCAATTTTTTTTTTTTCATTTTTCATGATTTTTCCAAATCGGTGTAAAAACTCGTGAAACGCAAAGAAAAATCGAAATTGACGTCGTTTCGAAAAATTCGACAAAAAATATTCGCAGCTAAAAGCAGAAGGGCGTATCTCCAATTTTTTTTCTTCATTTTTCATGATTTTTCCAAATCGGTGTAAAAACACGTGAAAACTCGGATAAACGACATCACCTACAGCGAGAATAATTTTGGCGGATACGACCATATGCAATTAGTCGAGGTACTTTTTCTTTAATTTCATTAATTCAAAAAGGTCGTATCTACCAGTCGATACGACCTTCTGCCATTATTGACGAATTCACGAAAATTGATTGAAAAAAAAAATTGGCGGATACGACCTTCTGCAATTAATGGAAACCATTTTTTTTTAAGCGAAGTTAGGACTGAAAGGTTGTATCCGCCAGTACATACGTCCTTCTGCTTTTAATTGACCTAGTATTCAATTTTAACGTTTATGAACGAATCTTCGTGTTTTTAGTCTAATTATGATAACAAAAAAATTATACGCCCTTTTGCCGCTACGAAGAGCAAAAAGTCGTATGTTGGCGCTTACGACCTTATGTCATTAGGCACGCGATATATTAGCAGGAAGTAGAGATCCATTAATTTTCCAAAAGCAAAATTGAAGCTAAATTCTTCTACTTTACATTAAAAGAAAGTTTTCTGAAATCGAACCACAAGCTCAGATTGTATTAGCGTTTTCGAGTGACAGTTTTCTACTTTTCTAAAATCTTGTTTCCATCGAATATTAAAACGCTGATCCTGTCTGCGACGGATGCCTGAAAGCTCATTGACGATCCTCAACTTATTTCTAAAGAAGCTTGAGAATGAGAAGAAAAGGTGGGGAGATTGGGGGCGTTGTTTGTTGGAAAATTGTATCGGAAAAGTTGCGAGAGAAGAGTCTATCGCTCCGCAGCCTGAGATGCGGGCGGAGGGGGGGGGGGGAGGCTGCTCGATTGAATGAAAATCGATTACGCACTTAGTCGAGAAGATTTAATTTGGGAAACTTTCGCGACCCTTGTCGTAACTCTTCCAGTGGACGGCTGGAATTAGTTGTAAATAAAATTGAAGGACAAGATTCACGGTAAAAAAAAAAAAAAAAAAAAAATCATCCGGCTAATTCGACCGCGAAATTTTGTATCAAAGATCTGAACGGTGAACCGCAGCTTTGGAAATAAACTCCAGAGGGCAATGACTCGGATTGAGTAGCTCAACGAACCGTGAAGATTGCGAGGAGAGATATAATATGATAAATTACACTCGATGTTTCAACGGTCAAATATTAGATTTATATCGAACAGAGTCCTTTAGGTGAGCTTTATCCCTCGAAATTCATTTTTGGGAGGAACAAAAATCAATCAATTTAGTCAATTTTCAACACGTCTCAGTTTAGACACGACGTTTTCTGGACTAGAAAGGCTAGAAAAAGTTGAGACAGAAAAACTGCATGGAAGATAATTCATTTTTACTATTAATTAAAAGCTGATTGAGGCTGCCAAGAGCTTTTTTCTTTCGAAAAGTCGAATTCAAAAATCATAATTCTAGTCAATTTTCAACACGTTTGAATTCAGACACGACATTTTCGCTGATTAAATAAAAATAAAAGCTGAGTTCAAGCTGCCTTCGAACTTCCTATTTTTCGGGCTCGGAAAATATCAGTTTCCCACTTTTCCGATTTTCCATTTTTCGTCACCTCATAAATATGCGTATAATAATTCATTCTGACGAGATATAGATTGTCATCATTGTTATTATTGCCATTATGTTATGTCCCCCGGTTCAATTCCGACATGAATAATTCAGTTCGTAATACCCCTACACGAAGGGGTTGTTCAGCCTCGGGACAGTCTCCCCAGCTCGCTGTAAACCCGTGTTTAATTATTTTACAATTTTTGTTCTCCCCCTTTTTTTCGAGATCGTTTACTCGCTACCCCATTTATCCTACATTCGGCATTCAATCATTTCCAAAAGATGTATTCACGTGGTGGACATTACAAAGAGTGAAAAAAATGTCTGACTATATTCTGGAGTAAATTATTATTTTTTCGGGACAGAAATTCGGACGAATGAGTCGTTATTCAAGTATGTGATGAATAATGCGTTGAATCAATGGTGAAAGAAATTGATTTTTGAGAATATTTCTTTATTTATAATTTATACAAGTTTTGCTAACATTTCCAGCGACGACGAGAGAAAAAAAACGCTGGGATCTTTTATTCTGTCTTATTTGTATCACTATAAAATTCCTTGACTTTTCCCTGACCATTTTCCGAATTTCCTGACTCCAGTGGCCACCATGATTTAGGTTGCTTTCAAGTTACAAAAAAAAGGTAAAAATTGTAGTAATTTTTATTATCATTCAACATTGAGGTAGAATGAAAAAGTTTCTCAAAAACTACCTTTTCCGGTGGCTATTGTCCAGGAGCAGGTGCTCGGTATTGAAATCTGCTAATTGGATGAGGTTCTGCATGAGGGTAAAATTTTTCTTCTTTTTATTAGGGGCGTTGAATTTCCAGGTTGGCTGAATAGCAAGCTACATGGGATTCTGTGAAGTCGGGTCAATCCTAAAGTGGGAGATAAGAAATGGTCGACAGAATCTTCTTTTTCATGTATACATCGAATTGAAAAAGGCTTGCTGACGATGAGCTGTACTTGAACTTTCGATTCTTGATGTTGTATAGAATTGCGATAAATGGCGTTACAAAAGAACCTCAAAGAGAATCCCGCCGGACTCGATAATAAAATACGTCGAATATTCCACAGGCGTGAAACTCAATCCGTCGACTTGGCACTACGTGACTTTATTCCAGTGATGTTAGTTCGAGTATATCTCCAACTGTGAGAGAAGAGAGATTCTCCGACCGAGACCGCATCCCCCACGCAATTCTACCCCTGGAAAATATTTGACGGTACATATCTACGTTCCCTAGCTCGCAGACTTAAACGTCTATATCTAGGATCTGATACCATTCTGCGTACGTAGAGCCACGCGCGCGACTGACACAATGTTATGCTCGATGATAAGAAGTTACGAGCCACGTATTCGACTTTTTTTCTTCTTCTCTTTTCTTTTTAGGTCGTTCCACTGACGTGGGAGGTAGAATTCATTTTGGTAACGTTATTTCATACCGTGTGCAGGATTTGAAGAATGGGAATTGAAGTGTAGGAGAAGAATATCACCTTGGATCACCTCCGCCAAAAAGCTTGCATTCCTTTTTTATCTTTCTTATTTTTGAACGGATTGAAAAATCCATTGAGGCTCGCGATAAAAAGAAAACTACCCAGACAGCCCAGAACTACAAATTTTCTAAAAGTCGTCATGTCGTTGGTCTATGCTAGACGTATCTAAGTGTCAAGACAAGATTTGGACGACAAAAAGTGGGGCTAATTACTCAGTTCTTGTCTTTTCATCTCTTCTAGACGTCAAGACAAGATTTGGACGTCAAAAAGTGGGGCTAATTACTCAGTTCTTGTCTTTTGGTCTCTTCTAGACGTCTTTGAGTGTCAAGACAACATTTGGACGTCAAAAAATGGGGCTCACTACTCAGTTCTTGTCTTATGGTCGCTTCTAGACGCCTCTGAGTGTCAAGACAAGATTTGGACGTCAAAAAGTGGGGCTGATGAGTTCTTGTCTTTTGGTCTCTTCTAGACGTCTTTGAGTGTCAAGACAAGATTTGGACGTCAAAAAATGGGGCTTACTACTCAGTTCTTGTCTTTTCATCTCTTCTAGACGTCAAGACAAGATTTGGACGTCAAAAAATGGGGCTTACTACTCAGTTCTTGTCTTTTGGTCTCTTCTAGACGTCTTTGAGTGTCAAGACAAGATTTGGACGTCAAAAAGTGGGGCTGATTACTCAGTTCTTGTCTTTTGGTCTCTTCTAGACGTCTTTGAGTGTCAAGACAAGATTTGGACGTCAAAGAGTACAGACTTACTACTCAGTTCTTGTCTTTTTCATCTCTTCTGAACGTCAAGACAAGATTTGGACGTCAAAAAATGGGCTTACTACTCAGTTCTTGTCTTTGGTCTCTTCTGACGTCTCTGAGTGTCAAGACAAGATTTGGACGTCAAATGGGGCTGATTACTCAGTTCTTGTCTTTTTTGGTCTCTTCTAGACGTCTCTGAGTGTCAAGACAGATTTGGACGTCAAAAGTGGGGCTTACTACTCAGTTCTTGTCTTTTGGTCTGCCTAGACGTCTTTGAGTGTCAAGACAAGATTTGGACGTCAAAAGTGGGGCTTACTACTCAGTTCTTGTCTTTTAGTCTCTTCTAGACGTCTTTGAGTGTCAAGGTAGAATTTGGACGTCAAAAAGTGGGGCTAATTACTCAGTTCTTGTCTTTTCATCTCTTCTAGACGTCAAGACGAGATTTGGACGTCAAAAATGGGCTTACTACTCAGTTCTTGTCTTTTGATTCTCTTCTGGGCGTCTCTGAGTGTCAAGACAAGATTTGGACGTCAAAAGTGGACTCTACTCAGTTCTTGTCTTATGGTCGCTTCTAGACGCCTCTGAGTGTCAGAACAAGATTGGACGTCAAAAAGTGGGGGCTGATTACTCCAGTTCTTGTCTTTTGGTCTCTTCTAGACGTCTTTGAGTGTCAAGACAAGATTTGGACGTCAAAAAGTGGGGCTGATTACTCAGTTCTTGTCTTTTGGTCTCTTCTAGACGTCTTTGAGTGTCAAGACAAGATTTGGACGTCAAAAAGTGGGGCTAATTACTCAGTTCTTGTCTTTTCATCTCTTCTAGACGTCAAGACAAGATTTGGACGTCAAAAAGTGGGGCTAATTACTCAGTTCTTGTCTTTTGGTCTCTTCTAGACGTCTCTGAGTGTCAAGACAAGATTTGGACGTCAAAAAATGGGGCTCACTACTCAGTTCTTGTCTTATGGTCGCTTCTAGACGCCTCTGAGTGTCAAGACAAGATTTGGACGTCAAAAAGTGGGGCTGATGAGTTCTTGTCTTTTGGTCTCTTCTAGACGTCTTTGAGTGTCAAGACAAGATTTGGACGTCAAAAAATGGGGCTTACTACTCAGTTCTTGTCTTTTCATCTCTTCTAGACGTCAAGACAAGATTTGGACGTCAAAAAATGGGGCTTACTACTCAGTTCTTGTCTTTTGGTCTCTTCTAGACGTCTTTGAGTGTCAAGACAAGATTTGGACGTCAAAAAGTGGGGCTGATTACTCAGTTCTTGTCTTTTGGTCTCTTCTAGACGTCTCTGAGTGTCAAGACAAGATTTGGACGTCAAAAAGTGGGGCTCACTACTCAGTTCTTGTCTTTGTCGCTTCTGATGAGTGTCAAGACAAGATTTGGACGTCAAAAGTGGGGCTATACTCAGTTCTTGTCTTTCGTCTCTTCTGACGTCTTTGAGTCAAGACAAGATTTGGACGTCAAAAAATGGGGCTTACTACTCAGTTCTTGTCTTTTGGTCTCTTCTAGACGTCTTTGAGTGTCAAGACAAGATTTGGACGTCAAAAAGTGGGGCTGATTACTCAGTTCTTGTCTTTTGGTCTCTTCTAGACGTCTTTGAGTGTCAAGACAAGATTTGGACGTCAAAAAGTGGGGCTAATTACTCAGTTCTTGTCTTTTCATCTCTTCTAGACGTCAAGACAAGATTTGGACGTCAAAAAATGGGGCTTACTACTCAGTTCTTGTCTTTTGGTCTCTTCTAGACGTCTCTGAGTGTCAAGACAAGATTTGGACGTCAAAAAGTGGGGCTGATTACTCAGTTCTTGTCTTTTGGTCTCTTCTAGACGTCTTTGAGTGTCAAGACAAGATTTGGACGTCAAAAAGTGGGGCTAATTACTCAGTTCTTGTCTTTTCATCTCTTCTAGACGTCAAGACAAGATTTGGACGTCAAAAAATGGGGCTTACTACTCAGTTCTTGTCTTTTGGTCTCTTCTAGACGTCTTTGAGTGTCAAGACAAGATTTGGACGTCAAAAAATGGGGCTTACTACTCAGTTCTTGTCTTTTGGTCTCTTCTAGACGTCTTTGAGTGTCAAGATAAGATTTGGACGTCAAAAAATGGGGCTTACTACTCAGTTCTTGTCTTTTGGTCTCTTCTAGACGTCTTTGAGTGTCAAGACAAGATTTGGACGTCAAAAAGTGGGGCTGATTACTCAGTTCTTGTCTTTTGGTCTCTTCTAGACGTCTCTGAGTGTCAAGACAAGATTTGGACGTCAAAAAGTGGGGCTGATTACTCAGTTCTTGTCTTTTGGTCTCTTCTAGACGTCTTTGAGTGTCAAGCCAAGATTTGGACGTTCAAAAGTGGGTCATTCGTCGTCCATTCGATGACTTTTAGACAACTTTCAGTTTTGTGATGTCTGGTGGAATTATTTCATGCACTGAGAGGGGGATGTGCAAAAAAGATTTTGAAATCGTTAAACTTCAATTAATAAAAAATGGATTTTCCTTCTAATTTTATCGAAAAGTATTAAAAATTGTATATTTCCAGCTGTAAAGTAAAATAACTGTTACAATTTTGAATATTTTTTTTTCTAAAATCTGGGGTTCACACTCAGTTCTGCAACATCCTGAAAAATCAATCGTGGCACATTTTTGGGCTGTAATTAGCCATGTTTTTCGTTATAATATCTCACTTCCTCCACACTGAAGAATATTTTTCGCGTGGAGCCTCTAATTCGCGAGTATAGATAGTTTGGAATGAGAAAATAAAGCGGTTTCCGGTTTCTCTAAGACCGTTTATGGATATGGATATATATTCACCTCAATTGGAAAAGTTTCGCTTGAAGTGCTCGAAAAATGTCTGAATCCTTATCCAATCATCTTTTGTTTCACTTCTTTCTTAATTTCCCCTTTATTACGTGCTGAGGTATAATCCTTACAATTTATATATTATGAGAGCCGGCTTAATTCGGATCCAGAGTTAGATTGAAAAAGTTGAATCGCCTCGCGAGATTTAATCACGAATTTTGCATTTATACCGACCGCAACCCGTAGAGAGCTGTATGCTACATATTTCCCAGATTTAAATTAACCAATCTACATACTGCACTTCTATAGGCGCTCGCGATCTTCTAGTGCTTCCGTTCAATATACGTGGAAAATGGGCGAAAACAACCCCGACGTTTCCTCAAGCAAAAGAAAAATAATTCTAAATCGAATTCATCACTTTTTTTGATTCCTTCATCGATTGATAAAAAAAAGAAGTAATTTAGCCTCTCTGAGCCCATGTAAGCAGGAATTTTTTTCTGTCTTATCCTTCATTCCTAATTCATGCTTTCTGCTTTCTCGGTCCCCCCGCGGTTCGCCTGCCTGCCAATTAATTTTGTCCTGTGTTGGTTATATTATATGTATACGGGTTCTTGGGATAAGCCGTTTTTTCGTCGTGGATAAAAAGTATAAGGAAAAAAAAGACGGGACCACAGGTGCTCGATTCCCTTGGTAGTATATAGATTCAGCCCCGAAGACGTATGGGAAAAATCCACCCCCTTCCTCGTAGAATATGGGCATCCATTTCGAGGGTAGTTTTACACTCGAATAAACACGAAAAAATTCAAGACACGTTCTTCAAACTGTTTTATACGCATGTAACAACGTCTAGCCCAGTTTTGAAGACGGAAGAAAAAATACCTTTCACTCTCGACAGGTGGATTCTCTACTCAGAATAAAAATAGGACCTCAGGTATCCTACAAATTTCACAATTTTTTTATATTCTACCAAAAATGAATTTTCTTGACGAATAATTACTCCAAAAATGTTTAATTAACAAGAGTCTCAGGATTTTCCACATTTTTTCCAAAAACAGACCACAGATTTTGTGAAAACAGATACATCTTCTTGTAATATCACTTGTCGTAAGATTTCAGACACACGGTTGATTCGATTATGTCTCTCGACGTCTTATTTTCTTCGGAGAGCTGCAGTTCTTCATTATATGAATGAGGGAAACTGAGAAAAAAAATTCGGTGGCACTCTTTTGCTGATAACTTGGTCCAAAAATTTTCTTTTCCAATTTCCATCGTTCACACGATGAAGGATTGCTTCCCAAAGAAAATGAAACGTCGAGGGACGTAAACGGATCAACCGTGTGCCTGAAACCTTACGACAAGTGATTTCTGAAAAATTCCATGAATGATTTTTGGTCCCCTTAAGTAGAGTCTATTTTATATTCTTATTTCTATCATCTATTATCGTTATACTCTTGCTAAGTGTCTGAGTTAGGGCCATCCGGGCACTTAGGGGTACCTCACACTTAGCAAGAGTCAGAAAAATATTGACCCTCGTCAATTGAATCTGAGTCAATATCGAAATGAAATCTACCATCCCTCACAAGTTTTTTCGCTTCTGTGTTCCTCAAAATTGTGTTTGATATTTTTGATACCTTTGGAATGGGACCGATTCCTGATGCAAGAGGGCTTCACAGGTCGATATGCTTCGGTATTTTGTATCCTGACAAAAATGCCTGATAATAAATTCTTCTGGCGGCAAACAACGATTTGGATCCTGTCCGCACGCTCATATTACCAGCCGGAGGTGGATGTCCGTCCAACGGACAGGATTCTGGGATTATAATCTGTGGGAGTATAATAACACCGCGTGATAATTCGTGGAATGGTGAATTTCGACGGTTTAATTATATACCAGCGAATGAAAAGCCGACCCTTGGTCTGTGTGGAAAGTTCCATGAATTACGTACCCACATTATTCTCCCTGATAATTAACAGAGGATAATCGTCCGTCCCTCAACCTCCCTGTGGAAACCGTAACGCTTTGACGGAGAGGCTTGAAGACGATTCCGAGGCATTACGTAGCAGGATTTTCTGCGTTTAATTCCCATCGGGGGATATAATCTAATCTCTTGGACATCTATGAACGCTTTTTCGACGTCTGCGCCTCGTCACAAATTCATTTTATATCGAATTTTCTAAAACGTAGCAGATCCCGTTTCCCATGGAAATCGATTTCCCTCTGGCGTTGTACGACGGTCATAACCCACCTGCGCAGGAGAATATCTCTCAGAATTTCAGCTCGTGTGTACTGAAAATCCAACCTGAAAGGAGCATCCGAACTCATCCCCCTACGGAATTGAGGTTCAGCTTAATTCCTCCAGAAATTAGTCCAGTTTGGACTAATCTCACGATCCAAAGCTCGCAATCAACGATAATTACTACATCAAACATTGTCTGACTTCCAAAAGACCACGTGGTCCGAAGCCAACTAAAGTTTGGTCATTTTTCCTGCACGGAAAAATTCATGCTCTGAATTTCAACGTTCAGTCTACAAATTGTTGGAATATATTGAAAAATACCAATAAGATAAAACAAGAGATCGGTTAATTTTTTTTTTTTAACTTCCCGTCTCTTTGTTTTCGGATCAACGGATTTAAATTAAATTCGCTGCCACATGGTTTTTCGGATCGCTGATCGCGAATCTGAAGTCAATTGTGCGAACATTTCACTTATCGTATTCGACATGCTGCAAAAATACTGAAAACGTTTGTATTTTGATGAAAATTGGTAATCGAACGTTTTTTGGGTCACTAATCACGAATCTGGGGTTAGATTTGCAGAATTCAAAATGGCGGATCCAATTTGCTGGAGAAAAACACTAAAAACATTCGAAATCTCATGAAAACTGGTGAAGCCAAACACCAAAGAAAAATTTCTAATGACACTTTTATATGTAAAAAGTGAAACTAATCAACCTATCATTATGTAAATACGTCGGAGATAACAAATCTATAAATATCGTGTCCAAATTTCGAGTAAATTAGTCGAGTAGTTTTGAAGAATTCAATGACGCGGCCAAAGCTGATAGAATTTTCATTCGATACGTTGGTTCCGTGGAACTGACCTAATTTTAGTTAATCGTCATACGAGATAATAAAATGATAAAGTGAATAGATTAAATGAAATGTCTGTCAAACTGTCAAAACTGTCTCTAATCTGAAAATCTCTAAATTAAAGTCTCGAAGTTTGGAAGTTCTGTAACACACAGCTAATTGGATAATTGAATGTTCTCGCAATCGCTAATCCCCGGAGGTGATAAAAACGAGGAGAAAGCTAGCTTACTGAAAATTTCCAGGTGGAAATCTATGGATGAACCTATATGGTCTTCCTACAGGAATTTCGAACTGTAAATCCACTGGATTCTATGAATTTTAACATGGATTCATATAAATATCCAGGTAAAATCCTATGTGTATTGGATTATATTTTGAATATCCACCTGCATATTTTCAATACACATAGTAGTTCCCAATAAACACAAAATAGTTGAATACACGTTTAAAAATGGTGGATCAAAAACACAAACACGTGTAGAATAAACGTGTAATATTCATTGAGAGATCACGTATCAGAACCGATGCAATGTCCGCCCGTTACACTAGTTTTTAAACGTTTGAAAGACGTGTATTACACATCTTTTACACGATCAATATCATCGTGTTTTAGGAACGTGGATTACGCGGTTGACCATACGCATTGATTTACCGTTGAAAGAACACGTATCGGAAACGATGTAATGTCCGCCCGTTACACTAGTTTTTAAACGTTTCAAAGACTTGTATTATCCAACTTTTACACCATCAATATCATCGTGTTTGAGAAACGTTAATTGAACGTAATATTTATTCGTTTATGTGGCTGTTATAGAGCAACATCTGGAACGTGTTTTAAACGTTCAATACACGTTGAACGTACGCGTTGTGTACATGGAAACGCAAAAATAAAATTTTAGGATTTTTTTTTTTGTACTTTTTACTGGCTATTTTTGGTGTTTCAGGTTAACGTAACTTATATTCGAGTACACATGTCAATTAAAACGCATTTTGAGTTCGCTGTAACTTTTTTGCTTCCCTAAGACCTAGCCGGGGTTTGAACCCGGAACGCTCGCCGCTGTTCGTATTACTAGTCGCACGCCCTAACCACTACGCTATACCGCCGCTTGAATAACACTGCAACGTTTCGATATATGGATTCACCAGGGACAATGATGAGATGTTCAGAAATCTAGATTTATTATCTCTCTTATTGTTCGTTTGATCACGTCGTGTATGTTCCTGAAATTATAGAAGGAAGAATAAACTGATTGATGTAATTTACACGTCTTCCAGACACGTAATTACACGTGATTTTTAGACCAGCCCATAACACAAGACTACAACCCGAGCCCGAACACGTCATACGTCATATTATACATTATACGACACGTTGATGCGACGTTTAGACTTACTCGAATTATCAACGTGTTCACACGTGGTTTGCACGAATGTTCGACGGTTGAATATCAGAATAGTTAGGTACGTGTGTTTTACACGATTATTAGATGCGTGGATGATATAATTAATTTTCGGGTTGAATCAATGCTTGAACTTACACGAATTGTCAACGTGTTTACACGTGATTTACACGAATATTCGGCGGATAAATATCAAAGTAGTTACCTGTGTTTCTCACACGATTACTAGACGCGTTGTGACATAATTAATTTTCGGGTTGAATCAATGCTTGAACTTACACGAATTGTCAACGTGTTTACACGTGATTTTCACGAATATTCGACGGGTAAATATCAGAGTAGTTACCTGTGTTTTACACGATTACTAGACGCGTGAAATACACAATTAATTTTTGTGTTGAATCAACGCTTGAACTTACACGAATTATCAACGTGTTTACACGTGATTTACACGAATATTCGACGGGTAAATATCAGAGTAGTTACCTGTGTTTTACACGATTACTAGACGCGTGAATTACACAATTAATTTTTGCGTTGAATCAACGCTTGAACTTACACGAATTATCAACGTGTTTACACGTGATTTACACGAATATTCGACGGGTAAATATCAGAGTAGTTACCTGTGTTTTACACGATCACTAGACGCGTGAATCACACAGTTGATTTTTGCGTTTATTCAACGCTTGAACTTACACGAATTATCAACGTGTTTACACGTGATTTACACGAATATTCGACGGGTAAATATCAGAGTATTTACGTGTGTTTTACACGATAAACAGACGCGTGAATGAAACGATTGATTTTTCCGTTCGATCAACGCTTACATTTCTACGGATGATCAACGTGTTTACACGTGATTTACACGAATATTCGACGGGTAAATATCAGAGTAGTTACGTGTGTTTTACACGATAAACAGACGCGCGAATGAAACGATTAATTTTTCCGTTCGATCAACGCTTACATTTCTACGGATGATCAACGTGTTTACACGTCATTGACACGAATATTCGACCGGTAAATATCAGAGTAGTTACCTGTGTTTTACACGATTACTAGACGCGTGAATTACACAATTAATTTTTTTGTTGAATCAACGCTTGAACTTACACGAAATATCAACGTGTTTACAGGTGATTTACACGAATATTCGACGGGTAAATATCAGAGTATTTACGTGTGTTTTACACGATAAACAGACGCGTGAATGAAACGATTAATTTTTGCGTTGAATCAACGCTTGAACTTACACGAATTATCAACGTGTTTACACGTGGATGCAACGTCAAATTATCGTTTAGAAAAAATAGCGGTATACACGTGATTCCTCAACGTTAGACTCACGTGTATAAAACGTGGATGGAAAACTTGTGGATGGATAAACGTGTAATTTTTCCACCAACACCATATTTCCACCAATTTTACGTGGAATAAACGTGTTCTACACCATCTTGTGTTTATTGGGTTCACATGGATATTTATGGGAATCCATGTTGAAATTCATAGAATCCAGTAGATTTCCAGATCGAAATTCCTATAGGAAAACCATATAGGTTCATCCATAGATTTCCACCTGGAAATTTTCAGTATCCAATATCCACCTGCATATTTTGAATACACATCGTAGTTCACATGGATATTTATAGGAATCCATGTTGAAATTCATAGAATCCAGTAGATTTCCAGATCGAAATTCCTATAGGAAAACCATATAGGTTCATCCATAGATTTCCACCTGGAAATTTTCAGTATCCAATATCCACCTGCATATTTTGGATACACATAGTAGTTCACATGGATATTTATAGGAATCCATGTTGAAATTCATAGAATCCAGTAGATTTCCAGATCGAAATTCCTATAGGAAAACCATATAGGTTCATCCATAGATTTCCACCTGGAAATTTTCAGTATCCAATATCCACCTGCATATTTTGGATACACATAGTAGTTCACATGGATATTTATAGGAATCCATGTTGAAATTCATAGAATCCAGTAGATTTCCAGATCGAAATTCCTATAGGAAAACCATATAGGTTCATCCATAGATTTCCACCTGGAAATTTTCAGTATCCAATATCCACCTGCATATTTTGGATACACATAGTAGGTCACATGGATATTTATAGGAATCCATGTTGAAATTTATAGAATCCAGTAGATTTCCAGATCGAAATTCCTATAGGAAAACCATATAGGTTCATCCATAGATTTCCACCTGGAAATTTTCAGTATCCAATATCCACCTGCATATTTTGGAGAAATTCCTATAGGAAAATTTCCAGATCGAAATTCCTATAGGAAAATATAGGTTCATCCATAGATTTCCACCTGGAAATTTTCAGTATCCAATATCCACCTGCATATTTTGGATACACATAATAGTTCACATGGATATTTATAGGAATCCATGTTGAAATTCATAGAATCCAGTAGATTTCCAGATCGAAATTCCTATAGGAAAACCATATAGGTTCATCCATAGATTTCCACCTGGAAATTTTCAGTATCCAATATCCACCTGCATATTTTGGATACACATAGTAGGTCACATGGATATTTATAGGAATCCATGTTGAAATTTATAGAATCCAGTAGATTTCCAGATCGAAATTCCTATAGGAAAACCATATAGGTTCATCCATAGATTTCCACCTGGAAATTTTCAGTATCCAATATCCACCTGCATATTTTGGATACACATAGTAGTTCACATGGATATTTATAGGAATCCATGTTGAAATTCATAGAATCCAGTAGATTTCCAGATCGAAATTCCTATAGGAAAACCATATAGGTTCATCCATAGATTTCCACCTGGAAATTTTCAGTATCCAATATCCACCTGCATATTTTGGATACACATAGTAGGTCACATGGATATTTATAGGAATCCATGTTGAAATTTATAGAATCCAGTAGATTTCCAGATCGAAATTCCTATAGGAAAACCATATAGGTTCATCCATAGATTTCCACCTGGAAATTTTCAGTATCCAATATCCACCTGCATATTTTGGATACACATAGTAGTTCACATGGATATTTATAGGAATCCATGTTGAAATTCATAGAATCCAGTAGATTTCCAGATCGAAATTCCTATAGGAAAACCATATAGGTTCATCCATAGATTTTCACCTGGAAATTTTCAGTAGGGAGGTTCGGAATTTTTTCCCCCAGTATGAACCTGCGATATTTAACAATTTCTGTTAACACGCTAGGAAACTACAGGCTGATCCATGGGGGGTCCACGATAGATAGGGGAGCAGCCGCATCGCCCACGCACGCGATAATCGAGCTTCTTCAGGTATACGGATACACCGTATATACCGGATGTTGAAGGTTCGCCGCAGCATTGTGAGGTAATGGTTTACACGTTTCTTCACTCACACAATTTTCCCAGCTGGGTCGAAATTGTAATGAATATTTCAACGGTCCGCTTATCCTTCCTAACTTTTTTTAGCTTTATTTTCTGCCTAAAAACTACGAAACTCAAAGATCTGAGAACTTCGCGTCACGTATTTCCCATTGGAAAAACACACCCGAAATAATACAGGTTGCTTGATGTTAAGGAGGTTGCTTGAGGTCAAGGATTTTTAACCCTCATGATTTTTATTCATTGTTTTTTTTTTTTTTACACAGTTTATGGTAATTTCGACAAAAATTTACGATGAGACAATCGAAGATGGAAGTAGAATTTTTTTGACCGTTTTTCATTGTTTTAGAATTTGATATTTCGAGTTTTCAAAAATGATGAAATTAGAGAAAATCTCGAGTCAAATTTCTGAACCTATGTACAGTGATTTTTTTTTATTGGCAGACAGAGTTTTACTTCTCAAAGTGATGATAACAATTATTCTCTGATAACAAAGGTTATTGAAGCGAATACATGATGATGAATAAATTTTGGTAATTTTGGAGATCGCAAATCATATCAGCAGCCTCAAAAGCTCCTAAAAACCGAATTCTGTGCAAATCGATCGAATATCAGCTTTCCACAAATTAGGCGTCCAGGTTGAGTCCACCATTTTCCTTTCCAAATTTTGATTTCGGATTCGTAATCAGCGACCTAAAAAACCCCGATGTACAGATTTTTACCTGAACTGAAAACGTTTCCAACTTTTGGCCAGCTTTTCGGGATTCATGATCCTGAATGAATTCCTTCAAATAATTTAATATTCCGGTTCATCGATCTAATCTTGAGAAGTAATATCATACATCATGATGAAAGCTAAGCAGGTGGAACAGTCGGTATATCCTTGAATTAATCGTCGTCGAAAAAGGATCTTGACGATGAAAAGCACCGTACGAGAAATGAGAAGGAAGAGAAGCATCGGAAAGTTGGTAAAATCAAGGGATCAAGAGTCACGTTTGGTTTCCTACATACTTTTTTTTATCCCTCACTTTTTGTATACTTTGGGTCTACTTCCAGGTTACTTTTTTTCTAACGAGGAGAGAAACCGCGGACGAGGTTCGACTAACTCTCATCGTCAATATTTATACAAGACCGTAATCCAAACGTACCTTCTTTTCCTCCTTTCTGTACTATCCACTCTCAATTTCAACGTATACCAATCGCAACTTCTACATGAACACAGATACACGCACGCTACCCCAAAGCTCACTCTTCTCTCTCTACTCTACTTGACTCACTTTGCAAATATCCGATAAGTACCCACCTGCCTGGAAAATCAAACGGCGAAATTTTTTTACCGCATCATTTCACCATTTTTTGTCTTCATCTTCCATGTACCGCGTATTTATTCATGAATATTTTCAAATGGAATAAATATTCGTCGATGAAATTATAATTTTCACGAACAGAAAGAGAGAAGTTGGGTCTTTTTTGGTTGATTAACGTCAAGATCATGATATTGTGATCATCAATCGATTTCTACGACGTCACGACGCCCAGAATTTAGTAGTAGCGCCTCTAGCGGCTCGGAGGAACGATTCTGGATGCTCTAACCAATAAAAATACTTCTTTCACGTGTTTACACCTGAATTTCCACCTTGAAATCATTTTTCAGATACTTATGTTCCTCGAATACATTTTTTGAGTGTCTGCAGTCGTTTCTGAAGAACATTTGAACGTTTTTTTGAAGCATATGACGAATAGAATGTTTCTGAGATTCGGCACGAGTTGCAGGCGCTAGCGTACAATTCCGTATCAATCTCAAAATATTTCTACATGGTAGACAGTTTTTTTTTTTTTTTTTTTTTTTGAAAATTGTGGAATAATATTGAAAAATCTGAGTACTTATTCGAGCTTTAATTTCTCCCAAGAGTCGTTTTTTTTTTTTTTGTCTAATTGAAAATACACACAAGTGTATCACGTCAGGTGTTAAATCCTTTGAGTCTTTAACAAGATTTCATTCCTTTAAAAGTTTTCCTTTCTTATTTACCCTCTTATTTGAAAATTTTCACCGAGCAGCAGCTTTTCTGCATAAAATTACGTTCAATATAAAAGTTTACCGTGAGCTTTTAAACGAATATTATCCGAGCGCGATAAATTGATTCAGTGTGGATGGAAAAATCCTCCTGATCAAACAAAATTTGTTGGCTCTTTGAATTTGTCCACTGTTTTTTTTTCTTCTCGCTTCAATTTGCGAGGCAGAATTAAGCGACGTGACCGTTTTCCAGGCTGGTCGCAAAACGCGGAATAATACATTTTCGGGGTCAACCGGATATTAGATAAGGAGCATACATACATATAGTGATATTGACTAACCGACTGCTGTTTACCGACGTGTTGCTTCTGCTACGCCTGGAGATAATGGAGTCCCCACGATTCACCACGCCTTTATGAGTGATGCTGAAGGCCCGAAGTCTGTAGAGGTCGTCGCAAGCTCGGGGGTTGTACGCCTTTTCAGGGAGACTGTGGACCCTGGGTCGAACGTGGTCAGGTACTGGAAAAGATAACAAATTCATTTTCCCTCTTACGCCTTCAGCTTCGCCTTCCCGTTTGACATCCATTGCCCTCAAAGTCGATGACTTTGCTAAATCGGGTCATTTTTCACCGAAATAACAAACGATTGCCAAATGATTGGAACCAATCATCGATGGCTCCAATTTTCATCAAGAAGATGAGTCGATTCATTTTCACAGGAAAACACTTTCAAGGGGCTATGATGAGGTAAAACCAAAGAATTCGTACTTCAGAACACGATAATTTTGTGGACAATCGGGGAAAATCGAATCGGCGTACAAGGGTGATATCTTGGACATTTGATCTTGACTTGAATTTTCATGTTATCTTTTTTTTTTGCAATATCATTTGCATCTCTTGTAATCTTTGCGATATTTCGTAATCCATGTAATTTTTTCTTATCCTTGTGATCTCATTGTAATATTTGTGAGCTTTCTGATATCTTTACAATCTCCATGTAATCTTTCCAATATTTCTGTAATCATCGTAATCTTTCATAGGTAACTGAAATCGAGAACTGTTTTTGAATCTGACTGGTTTAAAATATCTAAAAATGACTGGAAAAGTTGATTTCGATGTATCAAATATCGGCTCTGTGAAATCCTAGAAGGTTCCATTACAAATAAAATGGTACCTCGATATAATTTTTCGGACTCCCCCTTCGCGAGTTCTACTTCCTCGGAGCATCGTGACGTTATTATGCTTCGAAGTCGAAGTACGCATTTTTCAATTTCCCCTGGGCCACCCCCGAAAGTCGAGTGTCAATTACGGGGATGAATTATGACAGTTTTCAACAAAAATTTACCTCGTCCCCTCGGTCGTTAAGGAGTTTTTAAAAAATTGACACACAAGGTAAGGGTGAAAAAGTTTCGTAACAAAAACTTTTCCTATTTCTATTTGAATAATTTCTTTTTCGTCCGAGGGGGTCGAAAATTCATATGGTTATGAGATAATAAAAAAAAAAATAAAAAGCTCTACGATACTTTTTCAACTGTTTCTCTACGATTCTTTCAACCAAAGTTCTGCTGCTTCTTGGGCAGGGACTTCTTTTTGTACTATTTTATACGTGGCTTCTCGAATTTATCTTTTTCTCATATCGATTACTTCCACTGAATGACCGGATCAATATTTCAGACACACTGTCAACCTTCACTGTTCGGTGGCTTTGATGAAAAATCAGATCGAAAATTTGACAGAGAAAATTCGGCCCTGTGAAATCAAAGTCATCGCTTCGTGACCCAAGTCATTTCAAAGTAGTGTGAAGCTGGAGATGGAAGTCGTAAAGTGAATTTGAAGAAAGGATTTTAAAGCTGATATATCATTCTTGAAAATCCGTTTTCGAACTTCTTTTCATCTCAATTTTTTTTTTTTTTTCAAAGTTACAGATCTTTGAAATAACAGGTTTTTTGATCGAAAAAAGTGACTCGTTCTCGTCTGGTTACATATTTTTTCAATCTTCAAAATCCCTGTTAATTTATTGCACCAATTAATTCCTGGCTGACAACTACAGCAAATTTTTAGGCGACTGTGAGCTCGAATATATATTTGCCCGTTTTATTTTCCCTTGGAAATATGAAGTACAAGAGTATAAGATGAGGAAGAGAGAAAAAAAAATGAGAAAAATTATAACGAGAATTTGTGAGTGGTGAAATTGGACGTCGTCGCGATTACGAAGTTGGTTAAATTTAAAAAAATAACACGAAACAGATCGCCTGTATATTTTTACTCGGTAGAAAAAAACAAAACCCAACTCGACCCCCGGTGCTGCGCGAAGTATATATATTTTTTTATACATCAGAAAACCCGTTTCTCAAACTTTTACCTAATCTTATATTACATTATCCGACTTTTTTTCAACGGTGCGTTGCAGCGTCCGTCTGACTTGGGCCCCCTCTATAGTTTTCCTCAAGGGTATAAAACAATAAACTTGACTTTGTTGTTCTCGGTTTCAGACAACTTGCAGGCATAGACTGAGATACACATTATATGTATATACATGAGAATTGTATACCACCTTCATATTTTTATAACGTAGAAAAGTTGAACATTTGATTACGTCAATCAATAATAAAAATTGAAAAAAAAAACCACTCATAGAGAATTCATACAGGTATGTGAGACTGATTATGTTTTCTCACCCACAAGCATATAATATTAATAATGATCACGATAATGATAACTTCCAATAATTACTTCCAATAATAATTATTATATATTGCCAAGAAGGTTCAAGAGGATTTTTTGAGACACTTGTGAGGGAAAGTTTGATTCTCTACCTTATAATTGCGAACAGTGACAGAAGAAAAGGAAAATCTACCGCATGTGCACATCGTGATTGCTTCCCTTTTCCGCACTAGGATGAGAAAACTAGGCGCATGCGCGCATCGTGAATGATTCACTTTCCGCCCTAGAGCCTTTTTTGAGTGATCCACTCGCTAGCACCTGAATGTCAGTCGCGCGGTCTGTGCAACGATGACCTCACCTTTTTTCACTAGTCACGGGCATCAATCGACTCAAAAAAGGACACAAAAAAATTATTGGGACGTGGATTTATTGAATATCTTATTTCACACGAATATTTGTACATTTTTTCATTTTACTAGTTTACTTTGATACAGAACGACAATGGTTTCGCATTTCCATCGTTTTCACATAGTGGCCACTATACAAAGTAGAAAAAAATCCCTGAAATTTTTCTGATCAAATTATAATTTTTCCCTGGTTATTCAAGCATGTAATGAATAATGCTTTGAATCAATGATGAAAGAAAATGCTTTTTAAGAATAGTTTTTTATCTACAATTCATACAAGTTTTGCTACTATTTTCATTGGTAGAGATTCCCCCCTGAGGAAGAAAAAAATCGCTGGGGATCTTTTATTCTATCTTGTTTCTTATCATCAGAAAAATTCCTTGACTTTTCCCTGACTTCCCGGTTTTTCCCGACCAGTGGCCACCATGTTTGAACATGCAATGAGTCCCAACTTCTTCTCCGATTGGCTAATTGACATTTTATGATTACGCGGCACCGTTCCTCGGTACCGGCTGCAGCCGACGGCTTTCCAATACACTTTTCCACCACGATGCCGACAACTTGTCAGTTCTAGGTCTCTCAGGATCTTTGAAGTCAACGCTGACAATACCGAGTTTTAACAAAACCACGTGATAATCCGTCTCCCTGTTCTCGACTTTGGTTCGGAATCTGACAGAATGTCGCTGCATGTTCACTCACGAAAAACCACGATTCCATTCGAAGTCATCTATCAGAGTCCAGGACGTTACATCCATCCTCTTTGATGGCTCGCAGTAATGCCTCCATGTAACCGTAGAAGTAGCTGATTCGGTTGAAATCGTTGATCTCGCCATCCTCGTCGGAGTAACCATTTTCCAAAACCCTTACCGGCGGGTTTCCGTACTCGTCTCTTATCTTCACGAGTATGTCTTGAGATCCCGATGGCGTCACCTGTAACCATTCAACTTATTGAGCGGTGTCGTCTTCCAACTTTATGTATTCGAACTCTGAAGACTGGTTTATAATTACGAAATACGAAAGGATGCCTGTTCTAGGCCAGCTGGAGTTGTAAATTGTCATCAAGCCACTGTCGCTGCCGGTGAATGTTTCTAGGTTGGAGTAATGAATCAGGCCAAAATAATCAGAAGTTCCTCTGAAAGATGTTTCAGCAAATATGGGTGACCGTCCCGAGGACTCATTCCTGCAGTAACCGAGTTTATTTCCGGTAATCCCACAGATTTCTTAGATTTCTCACCAGAGTACGTCAGATCGTAACATTTTGAGTCAAGGCTACAATTAATCGGGTTTTCTTGCCCTCTTTGACCCTCAAGAGTCAGTTTCTCCGCAGGCTGTAACTGTCACATTTTCCCATACACTGTAGTGGGCCAAAAACGTGCTTGATATTCAAAGAATAGGAAAATAAAAAAAAAAAACGAGCACCAACTCATCGCGCATCGCCGCGATTTGAGATTGAAAAGACTTTGCATGTCACATTGCGGACGAAAAAGCGTCAAAATTGTCAGTCCCCTTGTATCAGTACAGACTCGGGGTATGGTAACGTCCTGAAAATCAGCTTCAGCTTGTCCAAGTAGTAATAACGTTGTATTACCTAGAAATTGATTTTTTTTCATTTTCTACCCCGAAGAATCACCCGAATGTTGCATTCCTTTTCCTTTCCCGCTTTTGTGCACACGGAGATTATGAAATCAATTGATGAGGGAAATCCATTCGTCTGAAAATTCCGGAAGACGTGATCGAGAGTAGCCTTGAGCCGCGCTGATTTCGGCTATCCTGGTCTTCATGATTGCCGGGTAATCTCCCTTGTAGATGGGGTGATTCAGCCATCCACATTGGAACTGGTACTCGATGTCCGCCGAGGTGGTATCACTGGCGTCTGCCGGTATGAAGTTATTACAGACAGATGACACGCCGATCTTACCATTCTGGGTCGGACGGAACTCTTTGTCGTACATTGCAGATGATAAACCAACGCGTGGGCTTTCAAAACGGTGTGCATACATTTGTACGTCCCTGTGCCGTTCAGCAGTTTACCTGTGAGCGATGAACCTGAATTAATTATCTCGCAGAAGAGAGTCGGGTTCCCAGGGTTCCTCTCCCTCCCCCACCTGGTGCTATGGACACTTGATTCGTGTCGTATCCGAGAGCGCAGAAGAAGCTTGGCTCGTTTAAGGTCGTCCAGACTTTCACATTGTCTCCAATGGCTTCGAACACGATCCTGGCGTAATCATGGCGTAATCATGGCGTAGACGAACAAGTCTATCATCATCTCGTTCGTCCAGCCTCCGAACGATTCCATTGCGGATGGTAGAAGTGGTAGAGCGTCACCATCGGCTCGATGCCGTTCTCCACCAATTCCGCGGTCAGGTTCTTGTAGTACTGGAGTCCTTCTTCGTTTATCACGGTTGTGAAGCCTGTTGGAAGGACGCGCGACCAGCTGACTGAAAACCGATAAGATTCGAGCTGGAAAATCGGTAGTTTAATGGACATTCATGCGGCATGCGCGTAGAGTAACTGTTTGTGCGGCAAGGTGATGTTGCTTCAGGCAAAGGCAGCGGCTCGTACGAAAAACATCATCATACAATATTTTTTACAGAAAAGGCATTAGGTAGCTACAAGAGGTTTTGGTCGCAGAGGGCTGGATATTTTTTTCCGAATGCTGTCTTGTGTTCCGAGAAACATGATGTACAGCCCAAGGTGGGAAGACTATATTTGAACCCCGACGAATTTCGGTACACAGCCCAAACTCGGATATCGAAAATCTGCCACGGTCCATTGTTTGGGACGGTAAACTGAGCGTGCACACCGAATTTCAGCCGAAGATATTGAAGATTGTAGAAGTTATTAGACTTTGGAATTTTTGTATTGAAGATAAAACTAGTTAATTGTGTGGCACGATCGCATACAGGAACTTTTTGAGTTATTCTACTTCACAGCTGGAGGTATAAAAATCGATAAGCCCTACAATTTTCAATATTAGTCAATGAAATGTGTTGTGTACGCGTAGTGTACAAAAACACATTCGGAAAAAAATCAACAAGTATTTGTGACCAATACTTCTTGTAGTTGCGTTGATCGGTAAAGTGTCCCCCTTAATCACTCAATTCAGCAGCTTTGAACCCAACGGTATAAAGTGCCACTTTATGGATCTTAAACCGGGGTCAGAAAGTGACTTTCAGAAGCTTGTGCCGCAAAGAAGCATTCTTCAGCCCATCTTCCAGATTGAAAACTTTCTCCAATGGATTCCCTTCGCGCTACATCCTCTTTGTACTTGTAATACGAATTGCAGGCAACGTTCCCGGTAGCTCGATCGATTATCATTTCTGAGCGATTGTGTGTCCAGTAGTCCCAAACGCTTATACCTTTTCCTGGAATTTTCCATTAACTTCACACTTTTATGAGTGTATGTCCTATTCGTTGAAACGTAACGTGAAAAATAGGTAATTCATTTACCGCCCATATTCCATGCTCCTTTCACTTGATACGCCGCACTCGCTGACCCTATTGGTCAGATTCGCGGGGATAGTAAGATCGACGGCTTCGCCTTCTAGAAATTTTCACTTCGGTTGATTGCCAAAAAAAAAAAAAAATTATAGGAAACTTTTTATTACACTTACTTTTCAAGGATCACAAAAGCGACGGAAAGAATCCAGAACACCTTCATGATGAAACTGCAAATCACTACAAAGATAACAACAGCTGCACGGAACGTTTCACTTGGTGTAAAAGCTTCACCTAACCAAACACATACGTTGCATATATACTCTCGAAATGTACAGACTAGCCACGCATATTTTTCGACAAGATAATTAGGCGTCAATGTGTGACAATTGGGCCCCCACCTTTCTTATCCTGCATTCCGGAATAAGTTATAGTCTATCGAACCAATTTTTGAGCGATTACTGAAGCAAGACGACGCGTTACATTTCCGTAGAAAAATTCTGAGTCATATTTTGAACATTGGCGAATATGCTCTCGTCAATGGAACTGTAAATTTTTTGTTTTTAAGTACTAGAAAAATTCCGGAAAAAAAGTGTTCGCAAAAACACGGTTTTCTACTCAAACATTCATAACTTCTTCAATTTTCAATATTTTTCCGCAAAATTTTTTAACGATACTCGAGAGTTATAGTACTTCCAATAAAAAAATACTTCCTCACAGAGCCTTTCAAATAGTATATTTGTATTGAAGGTTGAACTTGATGATCCGGACCTTGAAGGGATGAATTAGGAATAAAAGTGGTTTGTTCATCCATTTGTTCAGTTTTTGTCTGTTTGCTACTCGTATTATTCGATTGAAAAATGAATCCAGATCAAATTGACTGGATATACTTTGATTTTCTCTCTGCTTCGAGGCCATTTCAGTCAAACAAAAATTCCATTGTAGTGTTTCTGTGGAAGGTTTTGGCTCCACTGAAAGTGCATTTTCGGATTTTCGAATAACTCAGGTGCAGCTTTACACCCGGTGCGGTTAATATTTCGGGTATCCGTACTCTGTACCGTACTGCTAAATGACATTAAACCGTTTAATTAAATCTTGGCTCATGATCGTTACCAACGATATAGCATACCTCTTGCCACTGCGGCTTCCAGATTGCCTACATATACCAGACACGGTTTAAACCCCAACCTAATTTACCAGACATGGCTAAAACTGAGTTAGTTTAAACCAGCTACCAGTTTATACAACATTTTTCAAGAGCTCGAGACAACATTTCCACGCCAAGAGTCACTCAATTACTTCCAATGGCTTAAAAATCATTCCAACCACTTCCGAAGACTCCAGAGAAGTACCTAAGAAAGGCTCTCCGAGTGAATGAAGCCTCTTGTAAATGACGACTGACGACGAGTCTCGAATTGACAATTAGCTTGGTACAAATTAAGGTTCGGATTCGGTCCCGTTTTGGAGAGATAAATCCAGAGGACAAGTTCCCGATGGTTTTCCGTTCTTTGGAACAAAGTCAAGCATCAATCTCTGTCGGCTATTCTTTTCGTCCCGTATCGTGAACGTGTGGGTTGATACTCGACACCAAACTCGCATCCACGTATCGGTTATGGGTGAAGCACTTCCTGCGCCCTTCCTGGACGGCGAGTGAACACCGGGAATTGGGATTGAAATTGAAATGGAATACTGACGAAGGTATTGACATTCCTATTGAAATAGTAACGAGCCGTTGGATTTGTCACCTTCGACGTTTCTACTGTGTTTCCAGACCAGCCACCCCATCATCCTGTTCAATCCTCGCCTCAATTTACCGATCATTGTTACTGAAGATTGTTACGAATGCATATACGTTGAATTTAATCCGTTCTTCCAGCCCGTGTAGAACTGGTGTTCAGCATTTTTTCATTCTGAATTTTACAGACATTCACCGAATCTAACAAAAGTTTATGTGAGATTCTAAAGGCTAAATTCGTTCATTTTTTGGGGGTTTATTGTCGACTATAATTCGCATGTCTGATGACATAAGGTCGTATAATCACTAAAAACGCGAATCTCGTGGTAAAAGGTCGTATAGTTTTTTCTTTCATGTGGTCGTTTGCTCTCAAAATGATCAAAACGTGTATATCAATCAAAAGGTACAGGTAAAACGTCTAGACCCTAATTTTTTTTCAACCCCTTACCGAAAAAGTCATAAAAACACCTGAAACGAGAAGATGAATTAAAAAAAAAAAAACGTATATCATTGTCATTATCCTTATATCATTAAATACACCCAGATGTCAAACTAGTCTTTCGATTGATTTCAAATTCGGAGGGAATTCATGGGCAAGATTGGGAATATTCCATGGTGCGGAATCGTCGTGGCTTTTTTGGAATGGAATACGATCCGTTTAGAAGGCAGGTAGTATATAATCAGGGTGTTTATAGTATAGCTTTTGTTGATTTCCAGCTAATCTAGACTGTAAATATCGTCTGTAACGAACCACCCGTTCTCTCCCTCTGCACGTTGCACGTTAGGGAAAATAATTAAACTGTCATACCGTCGTATCCAAAGGTCTACCGAATACGCCCAAGTCAACTAAGGCTCGACATGATCATTCATTTGTGTGTGTGACATAATGTTCTTATATGTTATGTTTTTTTTGTCAGAGTTGAATGTGAAAACTGATATTTATACCATTGGATTTATTGAAGGTTCCACGTTCCAAAAGTCGTATAATTATTTTATGCGCATGTGCTTGGCATTCTCATCCTAGTGTGGAAAGTAAAAAGCAAAGGAAAGTCAAAGTAAAGCTTTTACTTCTGTTTTCGATGTTCTTAAATGCACTTCCTAAAAGCTGTCCCTGCCCTTTGGAAACCTGGATTTGGAATACCGATCAAGACTCAGTCATTGAAATCTCATGAAAAATGAATCCAGGGTGATTAGCACGGGTTAATTAGACAACATGAAAAATAAAAAAATCAATATATTGGTGCAGCGTGTCTGCAGAAAGTGGAGAAAATTAAACATTGTTTAAGTTATGGAAGACTGAATTTTGTCCCGTCGGGAAATTCAAGATTGAACTTTCATCTGCACCGGAAATTCTATCGCCAGACAATTACCGGCTTGTTCAATAACTTGCAAATACACGAAAGATTCTGTTCTCACAATTCTATATGAAAAGTTTAAACATTCCGTAAAAAATTGTACAGATTATTTTCCTCATTGAATTACGGAAAATCAGACGTTTTTCGACGATTCTATTTCCTAATGACTGTAAATTATCTCAGCTTCGTTTATATGGTTTCAACTCTGTTCAATTATCCGTGAAAATCGTTCCCGAGTTTCCATGACAAATTTTCGAGACTTTTAGCCCGTTCAAATCGCGGACCATTTGGCTAAGTGATCACTCCGCAATTGGAAAGTCGTTTGAAATGACAGTTTCACATCGTTTAAAGTCACAGAATTAATCCAACGAAATTGTATTTCGGAAAATTCAATCTATCCGTTGGAACACGAAATCGGTAGAACGCACTGCGACGCGTTAGCTGAAAATACGAGAAAAAGCAATCCGGTATATTTGTCAACTTCTAACGAATCAACAAATACTTGTTGCTTCATGGGTCGACAGAAATCTCTCCGGGGGATTGTTTCGCCCGGAAATTACATTCCCGCAGATAGTTATACCGCAAGTTATTGATGGACCGTAGAAAATCTCTTGAAGGATTTATCCAGTTCTGCCCAAACAGCATTATAAAATGTTCATGGTTTTCAGTTTTTCTTACCTGGTAATTCGAGAAAATTGGAGGTCCTCCGTTGTCGTCCTCTGGGGTGTGCTTGAAAATTTAGAGGCCCGACGTCCTCGTTGCTCAAATTCGAGAGATTCGAGGCCTGACTGTCTCTGGATCCGCGTCGCGACGCGAGATAAGCTATGACAAACGACAAGGGACGTCAAATCAGTAAAGGAAAAGACAGAAATTCCCGATTTATCTTTGGGCTCGATAAATAGCAATTTTCAATTCGAATTTTCGAGAATTTTGGAAGTTAAGAAGTTGAACAGATTTCAATAAGAAGAAAAGCGAGTTTGGGCTGACTATGAGGCAGCCTTTGAACTTCCCATTATTTATTTGGCTTCCAACTATTTTCAGTTTTTCAAGTCTGACCTCAGATTCTTGATCAGCGATACTAAAAACCATGTGGTACCAGATTTTTAAATTCATTATCGGAGTGGTTGAAATAACTTTAAAGTCTCTGATAACGATTCCGATAATGATAATATATGCCATCATAGAAGATCTAAAAACGTTCTTATTTGGATCGAAATTGGTAAAAGATCGTCTCTGATAACGCATTCGAGGTCCGATTTGAAAAAAAATGAGATAACGGATCCAGTTTCTCGTTTCAAAATCCAGAACTCGTCCAATTCCCATAAAATTTGTGATCTAAGAGTTTTTTGATTCACCGATCAAGAATTTGGGGTCAAATTTCCGAAATTCTAATCTCGCTTGTTTTATTATTTGGAACCATAACGAACAAGTCTGCGATATTTTTGCCTTCTGGGGATGAGATAAGGAAAGTTTCAGAATAACGTAAAGCATGTATAGTGGATATTTTATAAGGGATGACGAGGGTGTGGGAGAGAGGCTGGTAATATACGCAGAGCATTAGGGCGAGTGTGTACACACTCTCGTATCAGAGGCTCATCAATTTTTCAGAGATCCATACACCCCGCAATATTAAATATTCTCCATGTGGAATTTATTGAAATCTAAACTGTGAGAGTGATAATGCAACATAGACAACGTACTGAATAAAAGATTGAGAAAAACTTGTCACGCGTGTCAAAGAGATTAAGAAACTGGATTCGAGGTCCAAAACGAATCCGGAAAAAATTCTACGCGCCTTTCCTTTTTCCTTTGATGTGGAATAATCGCGGATATATTCATCGATTTCGAATGATCGAAAATCCGATTTCCGGATTTTTGGGGTCATTAAGGTTTTAGGAAACCCAAAAGTTGATTCTAAACTCAGAGATTTCAGAAACTATTAAATTTGCTCATAAATATTTGTGAAATTTTGGTTACTCGTGTTTCTTGTGTTTCTTCCGTGGAATCAAGGATTACAGAATAAAAATGACGATGTAAATGGTCGCCAAATTATTCCCGAAGACAAAAAATTTGTTATATCATAAAAATTTAGCTTCTGATGTTTGAATATTCATAAAAGTTACACACCATTAAAAAAATCTAGGAAAAAAAAGAAGAACTATCACAACGTTTAGAATTATCAATTTTGAATCTTATATCCTGTGAAATCAACCCCAAAAACCTGAGGACTGAGTTTTTGAAAAATATCACTACTTTTGAGGATGCTATTGTCGATATTATTTCCGCCATTTTGAATTTACGACTTTAAAGTTCGAGAAACGAACTCAAAAAGTCCGAAAACTTCCGCAAAGTGAATTTCGAAACTTACTTCACTTGTATGCGGGAACGAGTTAGCTGCGCATTAATTCACTGTTGGAATCTCAAATGCAGGTTGATTGCGATCGCTTGAAAATTACTCCGAAATCATAATCACCGATTCGAATTCAAATTATGACAGAACTAGCGCGGAATTACTCCGAAATTAATTATCACATGATCAATAAACGAAATAGCCACTCGATCTAAAAACTTTCTGACCCTCAATCCTTAATTGCTGAATTCGGAATCCAATCATAGAAGCACAGAAAGGCTATATATTTTTTTCTACTAAACCAAATTTGTATTTTGGTCACTGATCACCTCGAGGCTTCCAAAGGTTTGAATTATTATTATCAAAATGTGATCAGGTTGTCGATTCGCAATCTCAAAAAACGCTTCAACAGTCCGAAGAACAAAAATCTGAATATTGTTAGAATTTGAAAATTTTTTATTCGCAAAAAATTAAATTTGATTTCAATCATCGTCGGTCAAGAATGAGTAAATTTAATTAATTTTCAATGTTCAATTATCGTGTACTATGATATTATTTCGAAAAGTTGACTTTTTGGCAGTTTCCACTCTTGACAATAGAAAAAAAAATCTCCATAAAATCATGTGAAAACCATTGAAAAGTCTCAAAACTGACTTTCGTTGTCTTTCATATTTTTCTAATTTTGAGTAAATGTTCTCTGTTAAGTTAGAAACCGGAAGTCCTTCGAATTTAATCAAAATGCAAAAATGAGACCCAAGTATGAAATATCTTTTGGAAAGCTCGAAACGTTTGGCTCCTAGTTTCAGCTTCATCGCCACGTGTTGAATGATGGCTCTGAAAAAGGGTCGAATCCCGCAAGAAGTGCTCCCTACCTAATCCCGCCTTCATCGAGCCTCTCCTCCTAGCCGTGGGACTGGACAGCACGGTGACCTGGGTCTCGGCCTCGGTGAGGTCGGTCAAATCGCTGGTAGACCTCCTGGCCATCGTCTTTCCCGGTTTCGTTTCGACCGAGGTCTCCTTCCCCGCGAGGCATCCTTGACTCCTGTTGAACTGTCCCGATGGAAAATTACCCCTCCTCGACGTATCGTAGTCGAATTTCGCCCCCTGGCACTGACTCGGCGACCTGGGACTCTTCGGGCCGAATTCCGAATTGTGTTTACGCTTCTCCGGACTGGCGACCGGACTCGGTCCGGTCGGGGCCAAAATCGTTGGGGACATCGGACTCCTCGGACTCCTGGGGCTCCTGGGGCTCCTGGGGCTCCTTGGGCTCCTGGGCCCCAGACTGAAGCACGAATTACGTCGACGGTCGAAAGGCTCCGGTCGTTTCTTCCCCGACTGGCTCTTGGCGTGCGAGAATGAGTGAGTTTCCGGTATGCTCGGGGTCACGGGGCTCTTCGGGGGGTAGGAGAACGTCTTGTTGAGGTTCTTCCTGATGTTGCAGAACTGGAAGACGTTGGATGGTGCCGGAAACCCTGGCGAGCTGAAGACACTCCCGTCGCAGCTCGGGCTCCTCGGGGTCCTGGGGGTCCTTGGGGTCCTCGAGCCCGTCGTCGGGGTCTCGGGGGTCCTGGGAGCCTCGGTGGGCGCGGAGAAGGTGAAGTAATTTCCGCAGTTCAACTCGACGAAATCGCGGTTCGCCTTGTGGGCCTCGGGGTGCTCCGGGCCCCTGGGGCTCCTGGGGCTCCTTGGGCCCCTCGACTCGTTGCTAGATTCCGAGTTGAACCTCTGCGGGGGTTGGGGCAGATGCCGAACGCTTTTTGCAGACTTTCCGTAGACGCTGTCCGGGCTATTGACCGCCATGGTAGAGGCGGAAGACGCTGATGGAGATTTACCTACGTTGCCCCTTTTTCAGAGGCTCTCGGCGACCTTTTCAGTCCTCGGGCTTTTGCGATCGTTTAATCTCTCGAGTGGACCGAAACCGCGCTTTTTCTTCGGTTCCCGAGAGTCCCTCAAGACCCCGGAGGGTCTCGTCCCGTTATCAAAAGCTCTTCTATACTCCGATTAGAATTAATGATTCAGAGCCACGCGAATACCATTTAAATCCCATTAGCGATCGTCCCCTCATTAAATCCGGATCTTGGTACGATTGGAAACGAAAATACACAATCAAACGCGAACTGTCACTCTCATGATAAATTTTATCCGATTATATGAATCGACGGTGATGCTTCAATTATCACCATTATCGTTGATCATGGCGGTGATATATGATTATACCCCTGCTTTATAATTTATCGAAGAACAGCTGCGGTGCAGGTGAATCGATACCGAATAGTTTGCAGGTGGCTTTCGTAAGCCGACGTCGATACCTCGTGATGCTTTCGGCTGTCGTACCAGGTAGAATTTTCAAGGTACCTCATCTTTGACATATCTAAAAAAAAAAAAAATCACCCCGCAAGAAAAGAAAAAATACAAAAAAGAGGGCAACGTTGTTTCGGGTCTCGATTATAACCTGTTGAAGTTATTCCCAGAGCGCATATACAGAAACCTCTGCACGCTGGGTTGGACAGTGTCTCTCGAATTTGAACCCGAGTTTTTTTTTTTTTTTTTTTTTTTTTTTTTTTTTCGGTTTTCGCCTCGGCGATTTTTTGGTCTATTATTTTTTTTTCTAAAAAATCTATCGATATACCGATTTCGTGACGTAGAATCCGCGCGCGAAGAGAACGTCACCCTCGGCAACTCTGACGGCGCGGGTGGACGGTGCGCTACTGGCTGTTGCGTGGGGTTGCTGATGGTGGCTGCTGCTCCTCGGTCAGGCCCGGGACGACCACCCTCCGCCACCCGATGCTACGCAGTCGCTTTGGATGTTGGGTGAAATCGCGTGGCATCCCCGGCGAAGGGGGATGGGATGGTACTACGTAACGTGATATAATATAATAAGAGTCGGACTTCTCTAGGTTGGCTGTGGGCGGGGAGGGGAGGGAGATTCGGGGAAGCCAAAAATCTTCGGTGATAATGAGAGAAACTGAGAAAAAAAGGCATGATTTTTTTTGTTTTTCATCAAATTTTATGCTGTACATAAGAATGAATATACATCGACACGTTATGGAGTCGAGTACACGAAACCCGCTATTGATTCAGCCTCGTTTCTCAATCCGGTGCCAAGTTCAAGCGACGCGACGATGAAGGTATGAATTGTTCACCGAAGCGGAATTAATGGTTGTGATATTCATTCGAAGATATCCAACTTCCGGTTGATCCTAGGTGAAAAATGATAACAACTAATCTTGAAGAGCGTGAAATTGTCTACAAAAAAGGTCATTACAGTTTTCTCCGTATAATAGACGGTTTCAGAGATATACTGTCTTTAAAGTCGTGCTCTCATTTTGAAGCAGATCACCAGTTATTCAAGCGGAATTAATGGTTGTGGTATTCTTTCGAAGATATCCAACTTCCGGTTGATCCTAGGTAAAAAATGATAAGAACTAATCTTGAAGAACGTAAAATTGTCTACAAAAAAGGTTATTACAGTCTTCTGCGTAGAATGGACAGTATCAAAGATATACTGTCTCGAAAGTCGGGTTCTCATGTTGATCCAGATTACCAGTTTCTATATTCTGCTGCGAATATCTCACTCCTCCACAAAATTAAAGGATCACCCAATGTCGGGCCTAAAAATGTTCGAGATTCAAAAAATCATAACTCGGTCGAAAATGGTCGTAGGACGAATTTTCAAAAACTGGAGTACGCCCCAAAGTGTAAACTTTCCGCCATTTTTAGAAAATTGAAGCGTCGGCCATTTTTTCGAAAGTTATTGCATTTTTAATGAAAAAGCGTCAAAATGGGAAACCAATGTTCCAACTTTGGCGACCTCTACAGAGTGACAAAAAAATCGGAAAAAAAAATCCGTTTGCACCATTGGAAAGTGCAAAATCTTATCTTTCATTTCGTTTTTTTAGATTTGAGTTCTGATTTTTTTTGCCTGAGTTATCGACATTTTTCCAAAAATAGTTTCAAAAACTTTGACGCTTCGTAGGATGAGAACCACTTGTCGTACGGCTATGATTAAAAAACGAATTTGAAGCTTAAGATTCCCCCTTCCGAATGGATGCTTCATTTCTAAGATCCGGGCGACCGTTTCGGAACTGTCCGATTTTTAACGCGGACTTCTAAATCCCAATTGGGACAGCCTGGCGTTCTTCCGGTCCGAGCTTCTCGAAAATTATGCGATTGGTTTGGCCCTTGCGAGTATTCGCTGATCGAAAGTCTCCTCTTTCCATTGGTTTTTGGAGAATGGAGCTACGACTTTCCGTTCTCGAGTTATTCCTGTTCAAAGTGGAGATTTTGATTCATCTACGAGCGCGGTCTCAATCGAGGACTCACTGCTTCGATGCCTGGACAGCCTGGGTCCGTGTCGCGCGTGTGTCATTCGAATTGAGCCGAAGTCAGTCGGAGGAAGCCGATGTCGCCTTACCGTGTTCCAACCACTGAAATATAATATAACTGGAACAAACGCCAAGGCGGCTGGTCCGAGCCGAGAGAGATAGCTGTTCGCGACAGCTGTTGGTATTCTCCTCTCTGTCCGTACAGTCAAGTCCAAAAGTTGACCTTACTCATGATTACTCAAAATTTAACCTACCGTGTATAAATGATTCTCTCTTCAAATTATCGAACAGCGATATAATAGGTTTCAATTATAAATGAAACTCACAAATTCAATTCTATTTCAGATTGTTTTGATTATTATCAAAGTGAGCAGGCCGGACTAACTTTTTGCAGATGCTTTACGATACTTGGATGTGCGCGTGCGCGACGCAGTGAGACAGAGAGGAGGATACCAACCAGAAGTGAACGGAGCTATCTCTCTCTGACCGCGGCCTCTCTACGGAAAGGATGGGTGGCGTTCGTTCCAGTTATATTATATTTCAGTGGTTCCAACTTCCACAATTAAGGCGACATCGGCTTCTTCCGACTGACTTCGGCTCAATTCGACTGACACACGCGCGACCGGCGCGACACAGACCCAGGCATCGAAGCAGTAAGTCCTCGAGTGAGACCGCGCTCGTAGATTAATCAAAATCTCCACTTTGAACAGGAATAACTCGAGAACGGAAAGTCGTAGCTCCATTCTCCAAAAACCAATGGAAAGAGGAGACTTTCGATCAGCGAATACTCGCAAGGGCCACACCAATCGCATAATTTTCGAGAAGCTCGGACCGGAAGAACGCCAGGCTGTCCCAATTGGGATTTAGAAGTCCGCGTTAAAAATCGGACAGTTCCGAAACGGTCGCCCAATGGCTGTTCTCATCCTACGAAGCGTCAAAGTTTTTGAAACTATTTTTTTGAAAAATGTCGATAACTCAGGCAAAAAAAATCTGAACTCAAATCTAAAACGAAATGAAGATAGTTTACGCACCAATGGTGCACGAAGCAATTTTTGTTTTGTCACTCTGGCAGAAGACAGAACATTGGTTTCCCATTTTGACACTTTTCATTAAAAATGCAACTTTCGAAAAATGACCCGACGCTCAATGGTGAAAAGTGTTACAATTCGTCCCTGCGTCTCAGTATTGCCCGGCGAATATCTCACTTTTGGTTGCTCCTAGGTGAACAATGACCTGAACCAATCTTGAAGCTTATAAAATTCTGCACAAAAAATGTTATCACAGTCTTCTTCGTACAATAGACCGTTTCAAAGATATACAGGCTTGAAAGTTGCACGTGCGTTTTTGAAAGATGAAATACTGTCTCAATGTGTGACTGAAGTAGACCAACCGCAATCACACCGACGATGGGAGAATCTTCTCACAATCAATAATACACTGCAGACAGTGTGAAGACAATAACAACAGAATTTCGTGATAAATGAGACGATGCTGAACGCAAATGCGTTCGCGATCGTTGTGATTGCTCAGTGGTTCAATCCTATCGTCGGAGTGATAACGTATCCGTAAATCTGCACGAGTATATAAAGACAGAGAGTTTAACCCTGGGGTTTGTAGAATAGCTCGGAACGTCCAACAGGTTTCTCGTTATTCTCGTCCACGTAACCAATTGTGGGAACATACAGTCCGACCGCATGTAACCAACAGACGTTCCACCTCTACCTTGGTAGAGTTTAGGCGTTATATGATACAATTGGAAGTTAGTCAATGTTCGAGTAGAAGAAGAGGAGATTATTTTATAAGAAATGGTGCAGAAGCCGTAAAGGAGTCTGGGGTTGAGGCACTTGAAGGATAATTTCGAGACAGTTCATTTTGATGGGAGTGACATTATTTCCTTGGATGATAATTATTTTATCGAACGTTTTGCGTAACTAACAGTAAAATATAGGCTTATGGGATTTCAGATTTAATGACAATCCCGCAGCGCAAATTACGTGGGTCGCGTTAATTATCTCAACAAAGCTTTCATGCCTGCGGGGAGGTTGATATATTTTTAGATCGTTGAAGAACCCCTTCATTGTCGTTCATTTTTGGCCACTGATTGTATATGGAGCTGATAATACCTGACAAACGTTGTTTACCCGATAAATTTAGACCCCCTCATTCTGTGTGTTTACCTACTCTCGATTTTAACGACGATATTAATTTCTGATAATTTCAATAACATCCTCGCAGCTCGATTTACATCAGGATTCACCCTAATCTCACGTAACTTTATAGACTATCCGATGAATTTCAAATTTTTCAACGAAACCACATCAATCGACTATTCTGACGTCCTCGTCGATCAATCGAGATTCAGTTCTTCTACGTATCAGATAAATTGAATTGTTCATTCCAGCATTTGCGTGGCACTCATGAATCATTCAATCGCCTCTTTTGTGATTCTGATATTCCTGTTTAAAGATAGTTTTATCATTGAAACAAAACGAAAAAAAAAAAAAAAACTGCCATGATCGATTGTTCGGGATGGTAAACTTTCATATAAAAATATTCAGAATTGTGGGAGGTTTTTCGGTTTTATGATACACTTAAAATTATAAAAATCGATACCTCTCACATTTTTCGATACACCTACGTATTTTTAGCTGAAATTTGATATGTGTAAGAAAACGCGTTAAGAAAAAAATCGATAAGTATCTGATTCTAATGAAATGAACGAAAATTGTCAAGATCGAATATCTGAAAAATGATGAGAAGATTTTCAGCATCGTGGGGGAAATAACTCAAGATTTGAGTGACACATTAATTCCGAGGGTTGAAATAATAATTCAGAATGATTCCTTCAATTCAACGGAATTTAACTCAATTCAACTCAATTCAACTTAATTCAACAGGATTCCACTTGAGTCAACTTAATTCAACTCAATTCAACTCAATTTAACTTAATTCAACTCAATTCAGATCAATTCAACTTAGTTTAACTTAATTCAACTTAATTTAACTTAATTCAACTCGAATCAACTAATTTCAGATCAATTCATATTAATTCAGCTAAGTTTAACTTAATTCAACTTAATTGAAGTCAATTCAACTCAATTCAATTTAGATAAATTATAGATAAATTCAACTTGATTCAACTTGATTCAGATTCATTCAACTTAATTCAACCAGATTCCACTTAGTTCAACTCAATTCAATTTAATTTCACTTCATTCAATTCCATTCGACCTAATTCAACCTCATGAATTCAGGTAATTCTCTATTAATGCAAGTGAATTCTAAATTATTTCATGGACTATTGACACGTCAATTCAACAAGTCATTTCCCCCTCGTTCAGCATAGTTCAGAAGATTGCGGGGATTGGAAGTGTCGTCTCACTTAGTCTTACTAGTGTCTTTCTAGGAGGGTCCTAAAAGGGCCCTGGACAGTTTTCCACATTCAGAAGTCAATTTCTACACGGGTTATGGTAATATTCAATTATAAAGTCATGAGGAATGACAAAAACAAATCAATATTGGAAAGCCAGAAAGGCAAAGTAAAATAAAGAGACAGTAATTGAGGCGTTAGAATACGTTAGTATAGGTAATCTTCTGGTTTATGTTAGGACTGAGGTCCTTAGAGCCCAATATATGAGGCTTAGAGTTCAGTCAAGTGGTTGCAGCGATCTTTAGAATCTTTGTGACCACCAGTTAATCTCTAGGAGTAATTCTGAGAGTAGAGACGGTCCTTCCTTGAACTGAAGAAATGAAAGTTCAATTTCAATATTAATTCCTTATAATTTATTTTCGTCTTAATTATCTTATATCCGATAGGTGAAAGTCAATATTGAAATCCTCGATCCACCGATCAAAGTGGTTTTCATCAATGCCCCCATATAGTTTCATTTCCTCTAAAGTTCCGAATACATAGATATTTATGATTGTGATGGGATCTGCGCTGCCATCGACGGATACATCTCGCTCTTATCTCCGTCCTGACATCCGAGCAAAACAAGACTAAATCCAAAAATGATAAACTCATACTCCTCGGCGCGTGGGCCTCCCTCATCCCACGTTACCGACGCGACGCTCTAACACTTGTTGATTATTTTCTTCGTTATCGACCGATCCATGTGACGCCTTGTGACGTAATAGTAAACAATGAAACGAGTATCTACGTGTTGGGTGTCGTATATTCTCACACCACGCGGGGCAAGGCCGACACTGGGTCACGTGGGACGATGTCAATCGCGTATCAACGAGGTCCTGGGCTCGATTGGAATTCTGGAGCGAATATAATAGTACATCATATATATTTTTTTTTACAATTTTTGTAAGTAACTTGAAATACTGAGTTAAATTTTTTTTTTCTTTACAAAAATTATTATATATTATACATATTAATATATGTAGATCAGTAATTTTTCAATTCGTTTTATTATATGCTTCAATTGCATTGTAGAAAAAAAACTGGATTATATAATTATCCGTTAATTACTAGAATGTGAGATGAATTTGGATCTCGCGTAAAATCATGATAATTATACATATATACAGTCAAGTTAAAATTTGCCAAAAAATAGGGCCTGGATTAAAAATCCTTTTAATACGATATTTTCTACTTAATAATCGTTAACATTCCTATAATTTCTGCTTATACTTTGTTTTCACTCCCATAATTCATTGTTAAATCTTTTTGTATGAATGCAGGTCATTTTAGGCTACAATTTTTCATTTTTTTTATAACAAAAAGTGGCGAAAGTGTCAATAATAGCAGCAAAAATGACGAAATATTGATAACAATAATCATTCAGCCTTCCGGTTCAGAATATTAATATTTTCCGGCCATCCGGACATCCGAATTCGGGATTCGCTTCCGCGGTGCGGGTCCGGAGTGGATTGAGACGTCGGTGGGTGATAGATGGGTCAGATAGTGGTCTGGCGTCGACTACAGTTGGCGTCGGGTACACGGACGCTCTACTCTGGCTGTAGTCATTCGGCAACGGTAGCAAAGAAAAAATACTCTGATCGATCCGATTTAGGATACCACAGTCTCGCACTGAAGTGTATCAAAGTCTTACCACGCGATGGGTGACTCTACTGTCAGACGTTTGGAAATTGTTTTTGATCGTCAAAATGGAGCTTACATGCCGGGTGAACTCGTTTCCGGAAAAGTATTGGCCACGTTTACACGTCCGAAAAAAGTCAGAGGTGAGGTTCGCAGTAATCGCGTTACAATATTGCAATTACAATAATAGTAATAATAGCTTCGATCATTCAATTATTGAAGTTCGATATGTAATCCACCAATCTTTTTTCTTTTCTTTTTAAAGGAAGATCTTCATCGAATCTTTATATCACTCAAAATAAATTGAAAAGGTTATTATATATAAAATAAATGCTAAAGAAAGTTAAAATAATTCATAATAATGTATCTTTTTTCATTAATCAGCTTCTGTTTAGTTAATCACTCTGATATCGCGCGCTGTTATCATCAGCGCTATAATGTTGGCGATTACAAGAGAAAAAAAAACAGTTGCTAAGGCCAGAGAGCGGCAAAAGAGCGAATTGGTTATGAAGCGCCTGCGCCTGTAGCTTAGTAGTGGTGTGTGCCTCACAGATAAAAAAATTAGGCGTATAGCGTATGGATGGATAAACGCGATCCGTTACATTCTATTGAGAAGTGGGCGAATCGGCGATTGCGGACTGTAGCGATA
>JAEUYN010001034.1:0-20459 GCA_018257835.1 Euura lappo | reverse complement strand
CAAATTCTACTTTCTTCAAGAAACGGAATATTAGTTCCACGAATAGCGACGACAATTTAAAAAAAAACTACAAATGGAATGACGCGGAATGTTCTTTCGTGGAGGACCGTTAGTATTCTCCGAAAAATTCTGTTAATTCACTTTTTTTTACTACAGAAGTGAAAAGCCCAACAGCGAAAAAAAATGTATCACACTTATTCGCCATCTCCGTGCTATAGTACGATCTTCTACGTCAAATTACGATAATGTATAATTTTCATCGAAAAGCTGCTAGAAGATGAAGTTTGACTAACGCGAAAAAGTTTTGAAGTTTCAGTGGATGTCAGTCGCTAACCTGACATTGCCAGAAAATATTAAAATCTTAAAGATGAAACGGAGTGACCTGAATACCGTAACTCTGGTGATCAACGAGGTTATGAAGCTGTGTCGCGACAGTCGGACTCACAAATCGCGCGCGCAGTGCATGCTCAAGTCACTGAGTGGTATAGGCTATGTGCCGTGAACTTTTGGTTGGGTTTGTAGTCAAACCGCTCTCACACACTCGCACAGGGGACCGCTCTCTCTCGCGCTCTGTATACCGACGCGCGCGCACTCGCACCCGGCTACCCTTTCCACGCTGAAAGTTAGTGCGGATCGAGTGACTATTATTGTTGTACCAGCGAAACTAAACGGTAAATTAATCGGAATTTTTATACTAGCATTCCTGAAATATCCTTCCATCATATCCTAGTTTTTCGTAACAATCTATAGAACGGTTTTCACACTAAATTAGCGATATGCGGTTTCCATATACGTAACATGGGGAACGCGTGTAAAAAGTTCCAACTTTGAGTGCCATTATTTCGCGTTCCAGACGGTAAAAAATTCTGAATTAATTCGTACAACTAGATTTCATGTAAATGAAAGTGTGGTAAAAATTTCAGCCGATTTTATAGAAAACGCACTTAGCAGCACAACTACCTTAAGCACGGTCACGTGGTCAGTACTTGGATGAGTGGCCCGGAGAAGTGGGCTGAGTTCGAATCCCCCACCGGCAGGAATTTCTATGAAAAAATCTACGAAAATCTTCGGAAAAGTACTACATTCTACGAAAATTACTACGCAGATACTACGAAATTGTTCGAAAACAGGCAGAAAATGGTGGAAGTTTTCGTAGATAATCATACAATTTTCGTAGCTTGTGATAAAAATTATTTTCATATAAAATGTTACGATATTCTACACAAAACACCGAAAGGAAGTACGAAAATTTCTACGCCAACACTACGACAGTGTTCCAATTGCCCTACGACGACATAGAAAATAGTAGAAATGTTCATAGAAAATCGTAGAAATTTTCGTACTTTGGCGTAGAAATTATTTCCACCAGGGTACTCAAGATAATTTTCCTTTTAGTTATAGTTATTCGTTGTGTTTCTCAGGCGCGGATCTAGACTTTTGATTTAGGGGGGGTTAAGGTTTCGTGGGGGGAGTTTCCGGGGGAAAAAGTTGTATCAGCTGTTTTATCAGTCATCGAAAATTCATATTTTCGTTTTTTTACTGTGATATTTGGGACGCAAGGAGGGGGTCATGACCCCTGTGACCCCCCCTGAATCCGCGCCTGGTGTTTCTGAGGCACTTATTTGAAGGTTTTTGGATAATTTTCTCTTTTGCCATGACGCACAGCTTCTTTAGCATCTTCCTCCGACTGATAATCAGTCGGTTCGATTACTTTTTCACTCTTCCAATTTCCTCCACGTGTAGAAATAATTTACGATTTTTGCTTCCAGCATCATGACCGGTGAAGTGTTTCTCCTTCTTCTGCTCCTCGTTCCTTGGGAGATCATCGCCGGTAAAATTCCATTGTCCAATGGCACAGGTGGTACAGCGATAGATTGGACTCGGCGTTAGGGTGGCTACGACGATCCGAGACAGATCAAGGTCCGCGCTACCATTCATGCCGCCTATCACGGGGGGCAATATCACAAGACCGGAGACCCGAGGGAACACGAATGAGCCAAGGATCAGTGGGCTGTGGTCACCGGAGGCGCTCGCGACAATCTGGCCAAGTATGATGCTCAGCATCCGAACAAGTAAGGGGACAAGCGAAAGCGGAAAATATGCGACCAGCGCACTTATTGTCATACTTGTACTTTTTTTTTTATGAAGAGAATTATGAAGATTTTGTGATCGTTCTCCAATATTTTTACTCATGTTTGGCCATAAATATATACATATTCTTTGTACTCGATACATTCAGAATATTCTATCTGAGTATGGTACGCGAGTATGGAACAAAGTTGAGGAATAATGTATCGTCGTGGCGATTGATTGCCGCGTCGACTTGTAGATTTTATTTTTATGGAAATAAAAGTGAGCTAAGATTCTGAGGTATGGATTTCCATACCTGCTTACTCTAAGGTATGGAGTACTCCACCAAAATCATAGGAGGATCGCCGGCCCTGTCCGTATATTCTCATATTGAAACAAGGAGCTGGTCTGGCCCACCGCTGAATAGATGCACACGATGCAATCTTCCCCGATTATTATTTACGAATGAAAAATATGCTATTGGCCATCAAGTATGCGGCTGGCAAAATCATGTGCCTTTGGGATATTTTCGCCATCGAAATTCGATGAATTGTATATCGTGTAACAATTAATGGACAACATCTTTCAAACGTCTCTTTTCGTGCCGTCAAGTGCCGTTTAACAGGGCCGGATTAGCTCTGTCCGGGGCCCTAGGCAAGCAATGATATCGCGTGTCTAATGGTATAAGGTCGTATGCGCCAATATACGACTTTTTACCACGCGTAATGGTAAAAAGGCATGTCAAATTTTTTTCTCCGTATTTACGCGAGATATGTTAAAATACCGTCAGAAAACTAGAAATTGCAAAATTGATCAACTAACAGTGAAAGGTCGTGAGTACTGGCGGTTATGCCCTTTCATCTCTAACCCCAAAAAAAATAATTGTGTTTACTAAAGGTACAAGGTCGCATTCGCCATTTTTTTTTACTCTTTTTTTCGGAATACTCTAAAATTACGTGAAACGTGGAGAAGAGTGAAAATTCCGAAGTTTTTTCAAAATTTTCAAGATTCAACAAACAATTAGTAAAACGCTAAAGGTAAAAGGTCATATCGCCATTATTTTTTTACCCATTTTTGCGAAATACTCTAAAATCATGTGAAACGCGAAGAAAAATGAAAATTCCGGGATTTTATCAAAATTTTCGGGATTCAAAAAAAATTATTGACACGGTAAAGGTACGAGGTCGCATTCGCCATTATTAGTATTATCTTTTCTCATCTTGAGAATCGGAATTTTTATTTTTCTATGCATTTCACATGATTTTAGAGTATTTTGGAAAAATGATTTAAAAAAAAATGATGGCGAATGCGACCTTTTACCGTTAACTTGTCAAGTTTTTTTGTTAAAAAATAAAAATTTTGGAATTTCGTCCGAAATTCGATTTATCTATGCGTTTCAGAGGTCTTTAGAGGTTTTGTAAAAAAAAAGTATGAAAAGTAAGAAAAATTGTCGATGCGACGTTACACCTTATAACATTTATCCTCACTGTGATCCTTTCATAGTGTGTCACGATCACTCAGATTAAACTGATATTATACGAGTTTTATCACTATCATCGAAGATTTGACCATTTATAACTATTTATGAGAATTTTAATTTGATAGCACTCGTTCTGATAGAAATTGAAAGTTTTCGTTGAGTATGAGACTCATCAGGGCTTCCAGAAGGACAACTAAATCGAAATAAATCACCTAAGCTCAGAAAATTTGTGCAATGCGATACTTTCGTACGGCAAAGGAAGGATTTCTCTACCTGTTCTACTCGAGAGGACTCAGAATAGATGTACCACATTCGTTTAGTCCCTTTTCCGAAGTCCAGGGGGTTTCTACTAGTAGCAATCTATCTGAGGACTAACCAATTGAGATAGGATGTTGTAGGATTGGAGAAATCGTCTGAGGATGTGTGTTGTGTGATGATATGTGTGCAGGTGTTGAAATAATTAGGTTAAAACAAATTTAATATTGATAGTGAAGATTTGTATGAACTTGAATTGAATATTCTCGCAATATCTTCAATAGTTTGTTAATTGCTGTCTCTTGGGAGCTTTGTTTAATAATAATTAAGCAATATGTATACTTTTAAAGACCGTAGTCTGAAATGGAATGCCAGCAAAATTTTTCTAAGTCGTTAAATCGAGAAAATAAAATCTTCTAAGTCGAAAATTGATTCTAAATTCGATTACTGCAGTAAGGCTCTGCAGCAACGTACCAATTTGTCCGGGAGGACTGACCGAAGTGATTTCTCCAGCTCCGTAATCTATTACGTCGCCTCGGTTTTCGCACTACTTTTCCTTATGCGTAGGCACATTTATTCAAATTTTCGGGAGTAGGGGTTGACCCACGAACTCCTCAACGTCTCTACGTGGCGTATGAATACTATTTACGACAATCCAGTTGATTTTCATATGTGTTAATCTCCGTTTATTGTGTCAGTAATTGTCTGTGAAATATGTACATGTGTGTTCGTCTTTTTGACAGGAAATCTTCCTTAAATTATTTTACATTTTTGTGGTTAAGCTACGTGTGTTTTGTATAAACAATGTTAATCGTGTATTGTGTTGTTGTCCAAATGACTGTTTAATTTTGTTACTGTGACTCTAATGTGTGTGTGTTGATGCTTCTAAGTCATTTGCAATGAATGTGAACGGTAAGTCAGGTGACATCCGTGGTTTGAATTTAAATTCTATTGTCTCTATTTTCTTGAATGCTTCTAAATTAATAATTGGATGATTTTTCAAATTGTCGAATACGTTACAACCTTTAGTTTGTTAATTTTTTTTTTTTATAAAAAATTTTGGAATTTCGGATTAAAAAGAGCATGACCCTTGGAAGTTGAACCCGGTTGGAGTTTTTGACTCCCAGAGAAAGGTAATTTCAGACCAGATTTGGTATGACGCGCCAAAAATAGGGAAATATTTGCCCACAATGATATGGCGCGCCAGAAAAAGGTCATTTCCGTACGTATACCAGCCCCGGGCAGAAATTTTCTTCTTCTGGACGAGTGATACCATTTTTGCACTCCGAAATACGGAAATCTCCTGTTGAGATTAATTACTTTAAACCTGTACGACTGGAGTCAGACGGACTACTAACCAAGTGCGCGCAACAACATGCGCAGAGAACGAGTCGGAAGTCAGTCAGTCAGCGGTCAGTCAGTCAGAATGTCGGAAAAGATAGATAAGACAAATCAGTCTAAATCAAAATAAATCCGTCTGAATCCATTCATTATAAGTACTTCTCTCAACACTCAGATCAGAGAATTGAAGACAGAAAACTACTTAAATTAGGCAAACCTGCCAGAAAAAGAAATAAAGGTGAACGATTGTATTTAATTATGTAAACGGAGAATGCGCTCCACGTGATGATATCGCCATGCAACATGAACTATATCTTATACAAATCTTTAATGTTGCAGGCGCCTTTTGGATTTATTTTGTTGATTTCAATAAAGAAATAAATACTTTGTTGAATCGTCGTGCTTAACCTGCTCACTCTCCATCACCTGCTTACAAATTACAACATCTCCGTCCAGAAATGGCATAGCCCGCTTAAAAGTGTAAAATTTCTACCTCGAAGAGGTAATTCCGGCTTCGAGATTGTAACGCCAGCAATTTGGATCATTGAACAATGATGTGAAAATAAATTTATTCGGCAGCTTTCGTCCCGCTAAACTACTAGGCGATCCCCCTTCTCATGTGAGTGTTATAAGGACATTCATTCCGACGACGCTCGTTCACAATTATACATCTTCGAAATGTGATCATTCAAATAAAAATTATTCAACATATTGGTTATACAGAGTATCCGAATGAGGACCCAAAATTCACTTGATTGAAAATCGAATTGATTACAAAGATTCAAATCTGAAGTTATCGATTCACTCTTAAAGTTCTACCTAAGAACTTATTTCGCTTTTGTATTTGTTTTATATATACCTACAATAAACCAGAGTTTATTTCGTGATCGTAAACGCATCGGGTCGTGCAAATCGTGCCCAACAACCGGATGCTCACAATGGCAGTGTGGCCATGGCCAAGTAAACCATGGTCTCGACTGCACACGGACTTTCTGGGGCCTTTTTTTTGATAACATGTTCATAATAATAATAGATGCGCACAGCAAACCGCCAGAAGTCGTTAACTTAGGAAAAAACACAAAAGCGGAAAGGGCGATTGAAGTATTCAAAAAGCTATTCGTACGCTGGAGGTTACCAGATCATGTGGTAAGCGACTGCGGTCCTCAATACACCAGTGATGAGTTCAAAGAATTCATGAGGAAAAATGGTATTGAACAAATATTTTCCCCACCAAAGCATCCCGCTACGAACGGAGCGGCGGAGAACTTTGTTCGCACATTCAAAAGCAAAGTAAAGAAAATAGTAAAATCAAACAAAAGCTTAGATTATGCGGTGAACGCATTCCTCTTCGATTATCGAAGTACAGAGCACTGTACGACCAGACGTTCTCCAGCCAAGCTCATGTACAATAGAGAAATTAAAACGAGATTCGATTTATTAAGACCTAACGTCACTGCACTAGTCGAAAGCAATCAGCTGGCTCAAAAAGATGCTAGGCCAGGTAATAGACAAGCGAACTTTGAACCGGAAGATGAAGTCATGGTGGACGACTTCAGAGTAAGATCAAAAGGGCAGAGCTCCTGCCATTATCAAAGAAAAATTGTCACCAATAACATATGAGGTTCAAGTAGAACCAGGCGTAACCTGGAAAAGACATGTAGACCAGATAATCAAAAGCAATTAAAAAGAAAAAAAAAACGAGAAAGAAAAGCCTAAAAGGGGGGAAGTAGAAAATATAGAAGCACCAAGGCGCTCTGAAAGAATAAAAAAGCATCTACAGAATAAGTCATAGATACCTACGTTAAAATTAAGGGGAAATTCTGCTCACCTGTTTGGAGTAGTTATCCTAAAAGGGGGGAATTGTAGTGCACGAAGACGTGAATGTATACGCTATGAATAAGAGAATGAGAGAATGGACGATAGGCAAGAGCCCAGGAGAATAATTTAAGGTATCTGTAAGTCAGTATGTCGAGAGACGCCAACCTATTTGTATCATGTGTGAATCATAATAAAACGGGGTACAGTACGTTTCGGCGCGACCGTTTCGGCGCGACCTTTCGGCGCGAGTCCTTTCGGCGCCAGGACGTATCGGCGTCAGCCGTTTTGGCGCGAACCCTTTTGGCGCCAGGACGTTTCGGCGCGAACCCTTTTGGCGCCAGGACGTTTTGGCGCGAACCCTTTTGGCACCAGGACGTTTCGGCGCGAAGCCAAAATTATGCAGTTGTAAACTTGACATGCTATAGAACCCCGTCTGCGTTGTATCATGTGTGTGTGTGTATTGTATGATTGACTGGCCTAACCTTCTCTAACCGTCAATGGGTGGCCTAACTTTTTCTAACCCTTCACGGAACACCGTCTGTGTTGCATCCATGTGTGTGTGTGTTGTATGATTGACTGGCCTAACCTTCTCGGACCGTCAATGGGTGGCTCGCGCCAAAACGGCTCGCGCCAAAACGGTTCGCGCCGAAACGGCCAGGCGCCGAATCGTCCTCGCGCCAAAACGACTCACGCCGAAACGGTCGCGCCAAAACGGCCATGCGCCGAATCGTCCTTGCGCCAAAACGACTCACGCCAAAACGGTCGCGCCGAATCGGTCGCGCCGAAATGGCCGCGCCGAATCGTCCTGCTCCCAATAAAACGAATGTATAACACGTTATAATATGGCAAGTCATTTCCCTAGAACACTACACATGCAATCTTCCCCGATTATTATCTACGAATGAAAAATATACTATTGGCAATCAAATATGCGGCTGGAAAAATCATGTGCCTTTGGGATATGTCCGCCGTCCAAATTCGATGAATTGTATATCGTGTAACAATTAATGGACGAAACTTTGGGATTGAGACGAGTACGAAGCTTGTCAGCAATCACACGAGTGGCAAATCAACAATCGTCCCTAGTCACACGCCATATTTTTTTTCAATCTAAAAAAAGCATGACCCTTGGATGTTGAACCCGTTCGGAGTTTTTCACTCCCAGAGAAAGGTAATTTCAGACCAGATTTGGTATGACGCGCCAAAAATAGGGAAATATTTGCCCAGAATGATATGGCGCGCCAGAAAAAGGTCATTTCAGTACGCTATACCAGCACCGGGCAGAAATTCCCTCCTTCTGGACGAGTGATACCATTTTTGCACTCCGAAATGAGGAAATCTCTGTCCAGAAATGGTATAGCCCGCTCAAAAGTGTAAAATTTCTACCTCGAAGAGGTAATTCCGGCTCCGAGATGGCAACGCCAGCAATTCGGATCATTGATCAATGATGTGAAAATAAATTTATTCGGCAGCTTTCGTCCCGCTAAACTACTAGGCGATTCCCCTTTTCATGTGAGTGTCATAAGGACATTCATTCTGACGACGCTCGTTCACAATTATACATCTTCGAAATGTGAACATTCAAATAGAATTAATTCAACATATTGGTTATACAGGGTATCCGAATAAGGACCCAAAATTCACTTGATTGAAAATCGAATTGAATACAAAGATTCAAATCTAAAGTTATCGATTCACTCAAAGTTCTACCTACGAACTTATTTCGCGTCTGTATTTGTTTTATACCTACAATAAACCAGAATCTATTTCCTGATCATAAACGCTTCGCGTCGTGCAAATCGTGCCCAACAACCGGATGCTCACCGCAGCTATTGTTATCCACTACGTGATAACGGCTGTTTGTCGTGCGATTCCGAACCTCCTGATTGGTCTACGAGCAGTTATCATTGACCATGATAGATTCCAAACTCCCCCGCGCATGCACACACTTTTTGTCGGTATAAAAGCTGCTCCATTTTCGTGCCTTCATCAGTCGACTTGATATACTCGACAAACTTCAACGATGAAAATAGTGATTTTCCTTGCTGCGGTATCCGCTACGAATATTTTCGTGGGTGTTGAGGGTGCCGATCTACCTCCAATTATAATTAAAGCTCATGTCGAAATGATGGATTCTGGAGGATTCGAAGTATTACTCCCGATCAATTTACAGATTCAGAATTTCACGTTTCATGGACACGTAAACAGGTCGATTGAAGGTAAAGACATGCAAATGATTTAACTGGCCATTGCGCTCCTCACTTTCCGACGAAATTTTTAACTAACGAAATGTCTCTGATCCAGCTGGCGAACTTGGGACTATCGTAGCACATGTACACAGACAAACAGACGGTGAATGGGTTTACAGGAGCTCCGCTACCCTGCACCCTGGAGAGACAATTGCCTTCTGGTTAGAGGTTGGACTCAACGGACAGCGTCGTCAGTCAATGCCCGATTACTTCATTGCGCCTGGAGGCCGATCGGCAGGCCTACCTGTAATTCCAATTCCAGCTCGTGTCCATATGCTGAGTTATGGAGGATTCAAAGTAACACTCCCGGAAAATTTACAGCTTGATAACATCGAGTTTGATGCAACGATATACAGGGGGAAGCGAGGTAGACATACACATGATTTAACTGGCCATTGCGCTCGTCACTTTCCGACGAAATTTTTAACTAACGAAATGTCTCTGATCTAGATGTCAATGGCCGGAGAATCCTAAGATCTATTCACTCCAAACAACACGGTCAATGGACCCTCACGGACCGCTACACTGAACTGCATCCAGGAGACAGAATGGACTACTCGTTAAGGCTTGACTTCAAGTTCCGTAGATGTACGACAATGCGCCAAAGTTTCACTGCGCCTGGAAGCCCATCGACAGGCTCATCGTCAGGCTCATCGGCAGGCTCATCGTCAGACTCATCCCCGCCGAAAACGAAACAAAAATTGTAAAACATTACATGAAAAAGTACATAATGAATTTCATAAAGTTATGATTGGATTCATGATATGAATTATCATGTAAATTAAGAATATTGTAGATTTGATTTTTGTTCTGACCATTATCTTGTACAAATAAACATAATTTATTATCTAACTTACTGTGTAATGTTTTACATGAGTTTTAGCTTTACGAGTTTCAACTTCTTTGAAGAAACTGGAAATCAATCACAATCATATGTTAGTCTTGACCACCAATTTGATTACGATAGAGTACGCATCCTCGATGAAGAGCCTAATTATCATAAAAGAATATTGTTAGAAATGTGCAACTCTGTTAATCTACGATAAGATCTTAGTACCATCTACTCTTATATTGTTACCAAGGATAACTCTTGAATAATATCTACTTTATCGACTGTTGTCTATCTTCACGTAGATCTATCTGTCCATTATAATGTTTACTTAGTCTCCTCAACTTAGATTCTATGATTGTCTTTGACGCCAATTATATTGTTCTCCCGCTCAATTCCTATCTTTTAGTCTCCGTGTTGTGACAAGTTACACAACTGTCATTATTGTTTTTCTTCCAACTCTAAACAAATTGGATGAGACGATGGAGAAGTGGGCGGTTAGAACCGCTGAATGGTTTCTTCCTTCTGTGGAATAAAAATATTCCGTGATGAAATTAATTTATTTTCAATTTTTTTCGATTTAGGTTAATTATATTTTTTTAGGTTACGTTTCTACGATTAAGTTTAAATCGTCCCTTCATAATTTTCTCATTTGTACCTTGACAGATGTAAATAATAGTACATTGTGTATCAAGGGCGCAAAACACTATTTTTCGAGTGTAAAATTTGCAGTACGAGCCGAAGGCGAGTGTACTGCAATCACACTCGCCAAAATAGCCTTGCGCCCGTGTTGCACACGATTTTTTTCTCAACACCTGGTCGCAAAAATGCCTCTTTTCAGACCGAGTGATCGGACGCAAAACGGAACTTTGCGCCCGAGGGCAGGAAAAGAGTCGTTTGCGCCCGCCTATTTTCCGCCCGAGGGCCGAAAAGATCTGTTTTGCGCCGGCTCAAGAGGTATGAAAAGTGGCATTTTGCGACCGGGTGTGAGAAAAATTTATTGGTTCTGAGGAAGGCTCACATCAGAGCCGAAACGTCATCACGTCGACGTTTTTCTTCTTTTATGACCTACATGTCCAGGAATTATCTACGCACAATTTTGTACAGTTCTGCAACGAACTCCAATTATTTTCGAATTCCGAAGCAGTCGTAAAAAAAAAAAATATTTAATTCAAAATAACAAAATCCAAGCTCGTTGAGTCTCATAGGATGTCGTACAATTTTGTAGAATCCTACAACAAACTCCAATAATTATTCCCAATTTTCCATGAATAATTATCTGAAAATGAATTGTATTCAAAATGATAAAACTTCTACGTCAAACTACGATCAAATTCAAGCCTAAAAACATGCAGAAAATCGTGATTTTCGTACTTTAGGCGGGCGCAATAGTGCATTGTGTATCAAGGGCGCAAAACACTATTTTTCGAGTGTGAAATTTGCAGTACGAGCCGAAGGCGAGTGTACTGCAATCACACTCGCCAAAATAGCCTTGCGCCCGTGTTGCACACGATTTTTTTCTCAACACCTGGTCTGCAAAAATGCCTCTTTTCAGACCGAGTGAGCGGGCGCAAAACGGAACTTTGCGCCCGAGGGCAGGAAAAGAGTCGTTTGCGCCCGCTTTAGGCGGGCGCAAAGCACATTTCCGCCCGAGGGCCGAAAAGATCTGTTTTGCGCCCGCTCACGCGGTCTGAAAAGTGGCATTTTGCGACCGGGTGTGAGAAAAGCACTTTTCCGCCCGAGGGCCGAAAAGATCTGTCTTGCGCCGGCTCAACCCTTATGGAAAAAAACTATTGAGAATCACTCAGAAAACTATTGACCAAAATATTCGGAAACTACTGAGAAACTACTCAGAACTTATAGGAAAACTACTGAAAAACTACTGAGAAACTGTTGAAAAAACTATTGAGAACTATTGGAAAACTATTGGGAACTACTGAAAGAACTATTGACCATTAGCATAGCACTTGTCAGTAGTAAATTGGACCTCACTACTGGTGAAACTAGTAGTTCCCACCAGTAGTGCTGCTCAATAGTTTCCACCAGTAGTGCTGCCAATAGTTTCCACCGGTAGTGCTACTCAATAGTTTCCACCGGTAGTGCTGCTCAATAGTTTTCACGAGTAGTACGGTTCAATAGTTCCTACGACAGAACTATTGAACGATACTACTCGTCGAAACTATTGAGCAACACCACTGATGGACCGAACTATTGAGCAGCACTACTGGAGGAAATGATTAAATAGCGCCGCACATAGAAATTATTGGATAGACCATCCAATAACATTCTACGCACACCTATGAATCAAATAGAAAATCACACAAAAAATAGGTATTTCAATAAATATAGTAAACAATATATCAACTGAAAACTGCATCTTGTCAAAACATCTTCTGATTTGATAAATTCTGATGATCATTCAATAAAGGTACCCAAGTAAAGGTACCTGGGCAATAATGATCATATCTGACCTAGTCTCATCAGATATGGTCAGATCTGTAGCTTTCTCAATTATTATCCAAATATATTTTTGTCAAAATTTTTACAATTTATTCCATTATACCTTATGCAACAGATTATACATATACATTTGGATATCCATCTGATACAATCAGTAACAACTAACAACATTATAATCACGCATAAGTAAACAAAATTATCCAAATCTTATCTCATAAATCATAATTTAAGATGATAAAATGTATAATGAAACCCTTCAGAGGGGTTGAGTGAAAGATTTTGTCGAAAAGGTTGTTTATTATGGAATACAGTTGTACTGTGAAAGGTAAAATCATCAAAAGTAGGCGTCGGACCTCTCCGCCAATCCTGATGCTGAACCTCGCAAACCTCACCGGAGGGCTTCGAAAGGGTTCGCCCAAGATTCTTCGCGTCTCAAATTGATCGCCGGATTCAACAAAATTATAAACCAGTCCATATTACCATTATATGTATAAGAAATGACACATGGTTTAGTAGATCTGACTTCTTATACGTCAACCATGTCCTACAAGAAATTGCTCTTTGGCCAAGTTTTACTAGACTACTAGAGTATCTTCCCTACCAGTAGATTTATAGATTCTGCTCTGAGAATACGGAATAGAACAGCTATGTCGTGCGCTACAGAGAACATATCGGTTTCTTGCATGATAAATAGTCATCTTTTCAAAAGTAGAAGGTTGTGTACTGTCGTTCCAGTAACATCAAGAATATTCTCCTTATGACGCACCCTGGCTAGCTCCTTTTCCTGTACTCGTCTGCCACTGAGATAGAAATAGAAAATCTATCAAAACATGTTCTTGCGCGTGTTGCAAACTTACAATTAGATTGACAATAAATACGTACTCCGATCAAAGTCTTTGTGTCCTTCCTTCCAGGAGGCCGGCCGTTGACTGACGGAGATCCTTTCGCCCGTAGAACATACATGTCGTACAGGTGTGTAGCGACTGAAATGATTGTAGATATACCGGTGAGAGAATATTCATGACTAGCTGTGCATTTCATTGTAAACGATCCGAATAATTGACGGAGAAGATCATAATAATCGGTAGATAATTGTATCAATGTTTGCTATTTGGACTGCGGTGGAAGCAGCTTCTACGCTCACATTAAACGGGTTGTTCTATACTTGAAAAGTCAATGTCAGGGAGATAGTCTCCAGTCAAATAGATATTTCACGCGAATCGCTTGTCTGATACACTTTGGATAGCGAAAAAGGACAGCGATGGACAGGATCGGGGTTATAGGTTAGGTTCGTAGCACGTTGTAGAATGCGGAATAATGTCACACTATGTCAGGGCACAGAAATACTATTTGAGAATCTCGTAGATGAACTGTGTGGATGATAGACGATTACTTACCTTATAGTCGAGCTCGCATCAAAACCTGAGCAAAATTGTTTAACCCAGACGCACGGCGATATACTTATCCACAGCACTTGACACATTAAGACAATATGGCCGATGCGTGCCTGACTGCCTAGCAGCGCCTGAGTCCCCACGATATCGGTCCCCCGCGCACGCGCAACAGTGGACCCATATTCGATGCTCGGGTCCTCGTGAAGAGCCTCTTATCAATTTGGATTTGTTTTTTTGATAATGAAACTATAAAGAAAATTCGATTTTTCGAAAAAATATTCTCTTCCAATTGTACAATTGTGTGCCCGAAAAAGAATCGTGCCTCTACGATCAGACCATATTTTAACAGATTCCACTGAATCTTATCAAATCCTACAAAATTTTATCTTTATTTCACGTGTATCAAATAATTTCGTGCATGATTCACAATCAGCCAAATCCCTATGAAATTTTAAATAATAATTATTTTTTAATTATGTATGATTTTATAAAATTTTATCGCAGCTCGGATAAAATTATGTACAAAATCATACAAAATTAAGGAACACATTATTGAATATAAATTTCTGAACTCAGAAAAGACTTGATGCAAATTGATAAAATTATACGTCATTTATTGAGTCTGAATATAAAATAAAAATTGTAGAAAATTTTCAAACTTGCCAATGGTATACGTCTTCAATAGTTGATAAAAATCAGTAGTTTCTACAGTAGTGGTTCAATGGGATCCGTTCACTACTGAAGAAATTACCGGAACCAATAGTAAGTATCTTCAGTAGTTCAAATTGAGTCAATAGTTTCATCCTCCACTACTGGAAGGATCACTGGAACCAATAGTAAACGTCTTCAATAGTTTAAATTGAGTAAATAGTTTTATCCTTCACTACTGGAATGATCACTGAAACCAATAGTCAACGGCTTCAGTAGTTCCCTGTGATTGGACAGGTCTAATAGTTACCCCAGAGTCACTACTGACTGAACTATTGAATATCCACTCAAACTATTAAAATTTTCGAGAACTACTGAATGCCTCAATAGTTTTGTCAGCTACTACTGAGAGCGCCAATAGTTTTTTTTCATAAGGGAAGAGGTAAGAAAAGTGGCATTTTGCGACCGGGTGTGAGAAAAATAGTAGAAATGTTCATAGAAATTCGTCGAAATATTCTGTAGAAAATCGTAGAAATTTTCGTACTCTTGGTGTAGAAATTATTTCCACCAGGGCACTTTATAGAATAAAGTATTGAGTATTAAATGAGACTGATTCCTTCCAACTACTCTTGTTTTTTCTTGTGTTTGTTTTTGGAACACCTTCGAGAGTCTACCGCAGATTACTTGAAATTGAAACATGTTTGAATGTGTAAAGACAGCATCAGGTGGTAAAAATTAGGTAAGCCGGTCATCAAGAACAAACTCTCGTCGTTGCAGTTGGTGTCATTTCAGCAGCTCAGGGAATTTATAGAATTCAAATTCCATTTGCTAATTGGTCCTTGAAATTTGACGTGTCTTTATTGGCGTGGGTTTTATAGAAAGGAAGGCACAGAGGTAACAGACAAAATATCGGATGAAAACAGAGTACATACGCAGAGAGAATATTCTGAATGTATCGAGTACAAAGAATATGTATATATTTATGACCAAAGGTGAGTACAAATAATTATTGGAGAACGATCACAAAATCTTCATAATTCTCGTTTTACTACGAGCAAAAGTGAATATAGAAAAAGTACAAGTACGACAATAAGTGCGTTGGTCGCATATTTTCCGCTTTCGCTTGTCCCCTTACTTGTTCTTATGCTGGGCATCATACTTGGCCAGATTGTCGCGAGCGCCTCCGGTGACCACAGCCCACTGATCCTTGGCTCGTTCGTGTTCCCTTGGATTTCCGGTCTTGTGATATTGCCCCTCGTGATAGGCGGCATGAATGGTAGCGCGGACCTTGCTCTGTCTCGGATCGTTGTAACCACCCCATCCTAACGCCGAGTCCAATCTATCGCTGTACGACCTGTGCCCCGGGTCATTGGACAATGGAATTTTACCGGCGATGATCTCCCAAGGAACGAGGAGCAGAAGAAGGAGAAACACTTTACCGGTCATGATGCTAGAAGCAAAAATCGGAAATTATTTCTACACGTGGACGAAATTGGAAGAGTGAAAAAGTAATCGAACCGACTGATTATCAGTCGGAGGGAGATGCGAAAGAAGCTGTGCGTCATGAGAAGAGAAAATTATGCAAAACCTTCAAATAAGTAGTTCAGAAACACAACGTAAAACCATAACTAAAAGGAAAATGATCTTGAGTAACACTCATCAAATAATTCGAGAGAGTCAATCTTGAATATCTATTACGAATGCCGTAGACTTACTCGACGTGTAATCGCGGGAACAAGAAGTTCAGGTTTGGTAGAATAATTCCACGTGTGAGTTAATTTTTTGTAAGGAATCCTTTTTCCAACGAAAAAAACTTATCTTATATTACAATATGGTTTTTAAGACTGTGATCGAACTGAAATTAGTCGTCACACACTGAGAAAAGAGTTTTGTTGTTGTTAACAAAGTTCGTTAACAGTTAACGAATCTTATATTTGTATATATGGGGGATTCCAGGTCAAATCGACCGGCCGATTTCCCTGACCCCTTTCGATCTGTTTGCCCTTTTACAGAGTGAAAGTACACGTTGAAAGGATCGACTGTGAATTTTTTCAGATTTTTCTGACCAAGTATTTTTTCACTACAGCTGGTCAAATAATCAGCTTTTAGCGTTTTTTTTTATTTTTCAAGCCAACATAGCTTGAAATCCAGATGAGCAATGAAAAAAGTTCTCATACAAAAGTTTCGCGTCTTCCTTTGAAATTTCTGAAAATAATTTTTTGCAATTTTTTGTGCCTCGCGAAACTGTAGTTTTGGTTAAAAATCTTCGAAAATCTTCAGTAACAAAAAAGTGCCCTGATCGAATTGGCTGAAATTTTTACACAGCATGTCTTTTTCAATGCCAAAGGTTGTCTGGAAATTTCAGAGTGGGCTAAGCAGTGGTTCAATCGATACATCAACAAATATTCGCAAGGTGGCGAGAATTCGGCGATTATGAGGTCGCCAAAAAGTTTTTTCGGCCGCAGTTCAAAAATTCAAGGGCGATCACCAGTAGGTAGACAAGAATAATGAATTTTAATGTTGAATTTTCGAATCGTGGCCAAAAAACTTTTTTTGCGACCTCAGAATCGCCGAATTCTTGCCACTGTGCGAATATTTGTTGATGTATCTTTTTAATCACTGCTCGGCCCACTTTGAAATTTGCAGACAACCTTTGGCATTGTGAAAGACGCGCTGTGCATAAATTTCAGCCAATTCGATCAGGGCACTTTTGAGTTATGAATGATTTACACTCATTTTGTATCAAAACTACACTTGAACGGGGTATTAAAAATCTGATGAAAATACTCTCGAAAAGTTCACAAAAAGCCCCAAAATTTTGGTATTGGAACTTTTTTCATACATTGTTGACATTTTGAGCTATGTAGGCGTGAAAAATGAAAAAAAAATTGAAAATCAATTTATTCGATTATTTTTAGTGATAGAATGATGAGTCAAAAAAATCTGAAAAAAATCACAGTTCATCCTTTCAACATGTAGTTCGACTGTGCAAAAGGACAAGAAGATCGAAAGGGGTCAGGGAAAAATTCCCGTTTTTTCGGTCGATTTGACGTGGACGTGACGCAAATATACATCTAGCCATAGCTAAGAAATCATTAATTTGAGTGTGTTTCTTTGTCTCAAATAAAGATTTCTTAATAGTTAACGAATCATCAATTTCCTTCAAATTCGCGTCCAGTTATATCAGACGATCAAACACGATAATGGAATGAGGATTTCTTAATAGTTAAGAAATCTTGTATTTCTCTTCAACCCGCACCTGTTGTTTCAGCAGAACGATCATGAAGTTCAACTACTAATAGTTAATAAATTGTGCTTTTCTATCAGTGCAGTTATCCACGAATGATGATATTTTTTTTTAGACCAATCAGGTATTGACTAAGACGTCATGTCCCAATTTTTTTTTAACGTGATAAGTGACTGTTGGATTGTCTTCACTATTTCCACCGAAAAAGATAGTGCATACCTAAAATATGCTGCCCAAACAATGCCCAGGAACGGGTTCGCCTCGAGCTTCGAATGACGCGCCTCACGTCGGTGAATGTATTATGACTGGCGCGCTTTTACTCGCGAGAGTGTAGCTAGAGTATTCAGCGCCGCTCTCACCTCTAGCGGCAAGCGTACAGACTACTACGCACGAATTACATCAAATCTCCAACCCTCGTGTAAGATTTGTTAAATGTTAATAAATCTGTATTTGAGGAGACATCGTGTGATTTCTGTCTCAACCGAATGCTTTATTTAATGTGAATACTACGGAATTTCCACAGTAGTGGAAACAACATGTATATTTACTTCATGTTAAGATATTCTTTAACAGCTAACGAATATTTCGCGAAATTTTCAAATAAATGCGTTTATTTGGTATAAAGAAACTCTTTTCTCAGTGCACATGCCATTGCCTAGTAGTAATGAGGCAGGGGGTGCGACGGGGGGTGGCAAAAGCCTCCCAAAAGAATTCGCATCCTGGTTCATACGAGATTATAGGTACACGCGTTCAATTTATTATCTGGTTTTGTAACGAATTCGATGAATTTGGAACAATCAATACGAATTTCAATCAATATGAAGGCTTTGATAGTATGCACTTACGAAAGAAACAAGCAGAAAACTGCTCGAGAAAGGTTCGTGGAGGAGTAGCTTCGAGTGCAGTCGAACAACTGATGCAGTAATCATTGATATCGGACCCATATTTATGCACGAGAATCAAACATAATCGCGTTGCTATCACGGTCGACGGTATTACCCGACGGGGAATCACCAGAAAAATATCCCCGACTGACCTTTGACGCCTGTTATCGCCCTCTACATCACTATAAACAATTTTATTCAATCAACTTAGTTATCAATCGTGTAACAGAATTAAGAAGAACGAACCAACTGCTCACACAAGACCAAAGAATGCTGAGTGATAATGATTATAGACCGCACGAACACATTCACAGATTCATTCATACGTCTGATACGCATGCAGAGTTCGTCCCCGAAGGTGGTTCCCCGTCGATGAATTAATAATAATATTGACGCAATGATGCAACATTCTGATGTATGAATAAGGCTAATATCGCCGAATATATTCACTGTCCGGAAACTGCTACTACAGAAACTCGTCGTTAAACCTCCTTCGAGCAGTTTTCTTCTTCTGTCTTCATAAGTCTTCATCGATTTTATAGATCAACTTTCTTCAAAAGCTTCAATGATAGGCGTTAGCCTATTCTCGCTCTGAAATTCGTAATGATTGTTCCAAATTCAACGAATTTGTTACAAAACTAGATAGTAAATTAAACGTGTATATTATCGTATGAACCAGGATAACGAATTGTTCTGGGAGGCTTTCGCCGACCCCCGTCGCACCCCTTTCTTCATTACTACTATAGGCAATTGCATGCGTGATGACTAATTTTAGAAAGAAAGTTTTAAAAACCATATTGTGCTATATACGTTTTTTTTTTCAATGCAAAAAGGATTCTCTCCAAGAAATTAACTCACACATGGAAATATTCTACCAAACCTATACTTTTTGTTTCCCCGATTACAATTACATTCATAATTGATTGTCAAGATTGACTCTCTCGAATTATTTGATGAGTGTTACTCAAGATCATTTTCCTTTTAGTTATGGTTCTTCGTTGTGTTTCTGAACCACCTATTTGAAGGTTTTGGCATAATTTTCTATTCTGTCATGACGCACAGCTTCTTTGGCATCTTCCTCCGACTGATAATCACTCGGTTCGATTACTTTTTCACTTTTCCAATTTCCTCCACGTGTAAAGAAATGTTTTTCGATTTTTGCTTCCAGCATCATGACCGTGTTTCTCCTTCTTCTGCTCCTCGTTCCTTGGCAGATCATCGCCAGTAAAATTCCGTTATGCAATGACCCGGGGCATAGATCGTTCAGCGATAGAGTGGACTCGGCGTTAGGATGGGGTGGCTACAACGATCCGAGACAGAGCAAGGTCCGCGCTGCCATTCATGCCGCCTATCACGAGGGGCAATATTACAAGACCGGAAATCCAAGGGAACACGAACGAGCCAAGGATTAGTGGGCTCAGGGCTGTGGTCACCGGAGGCGCTCGCGACAATCTGGCCAAGTATGATGCTCACGTTAACAGTACAAAGTAGATTGCAGGGATGGGCGTACTTCTTATCGGGATTTACTTACACAATCGAAGAGGTACGTTCTAAGGCAAACGGCAATTGCGACGCATTGTCGAGACTACCAATCGAAGATAAAACAATCGTATTCGAGAAACAGTTTTCAGCCTTGAATTACATTGAAGAAGGCTTACCGATTTTGGATTCAAAGTTAGTAGCCAAGGAAACAAAGAAAGACGCTGTCCTCGGCAAAATATCACGGTTCTTAGTAGACTCATGGCCTCAAGATACAAAGCAAACGGAACTTGAAGCTAAATATT
>JAEUYN010001033.1:0-20931 GCA_018257835.1 Euura lappo | reverse complement strand
GATATTCACTCACATGGGTCGCGAGTAACTATTTTTTCGCACCGAAATTTTGAAATATCCACCCTCGACGATATTGCGCGACAGCAGAGGGTCCTACAAGTACGATGTAGGATCGTGGGGCAGATATTCACTCACAAGGGTCGCGAGTAACTATTTTTTCATACCGAAATTTTGAAATATCCACCCCTCGACGATATTCCGCGACAGCAGAGGGTCCTACAAGTACGATTTAGGATCGTGGGGCAGATATTCACTCACATGGGTCGCGAGTAACTATTTTTTCGTACTGAAATTTTGAAATATCCACCCCTCGACGATATTCCGCGACAGCAGAGGGTCCTACAAGTACGATGTAGGATCGAGGGGCAGATATTCACTCACATGGGTCGCGAGTAACTATTTTTTCGTACCGAAATTTTGAAATATCCACCCCTCGACGATATTCCGCGACAGCAGAGGGTCCTACAAGTACGACGTAGGATCGTGGGGCAGATATTCACTCACATGGATCGCGAGTAACTATTTTTTCATACCGAAATTTTGAAATATCCACCGGACGATACTGCGCGGCATCAGAGGGTCCTACAAGTACGATGTAGATCGTGGGGCAGATATTCCCTCACATGGGTCGCGAATAACTATTTTTCGTACCGAAATTTTGAAATATCCACCCCTCGACGATACTGCGCGGCATCAGAGGGTCCTACAAGTACGACGTAGGATCGTGGGGCAGATATTCCCTCACATGGGTCGCGAATAACTATTTTTCGTACCGAAATTTTGAAATATCCACCCCTCGACGATACTGCGCGGCATCAGAGGGTCCTACAAGTACGATGTAGGATCGTGGGCCAGATATTCCCTCACATGGGTCGCGAATAACTATTTTTTCGTACCGAAATTTTGAAATATCCACCCCTCGTGAATACTGCGCGGCATCAGAGGGTCCTACAAGTACGATGTAGGATCGTGAGGCAGATATTCCCTCACATGGGTCGCGAATAACTATTTTTTCGTACCGAAATTTTGAAATATCCACCCCTCGACGATACTGCGCGGCATCAGAGGGTCCTACAAGTACGATGTAGGATCGTGGGGCAGATATTCCCTCACATGGGTCGCGAATAACTATTTTTTAGTACCGAAATTTTGAAATATCCACCCCTCGACGATACTGCGCGGCATCAGAGGGTCCTACAAGTACGATGTAGGATCTTGGGGCAGATATTCCCTCACATGGGTCGCGAATAACTATTTTTTCGTACCGAAATTTTGAAATATCCACCCCTCGACGATACTGCGCGGCATCAGAGGGTCCTACAAGTACGATGTAGGATCGTGGGGCAGATATTCCCTCACATGGGTCGCGAATAACTATTTTTTCGTACCGAAATTTTGAAATATCCACCCCTCGACGATACTGCGCTGCATCAGAGGGTCCTACAAGTACGATGTAGGATCGTGGGGCAGATATTCCCTCACATGGGTCGCGAATAACTATTTTTTCGTACCGCAATTTTGAAATATCCACCCTCGTGAATACTGCGCGGCATTAGAGGGTCCTACAAGTACGATGTAGGATCGTGGGGCAGATATTCCTTCGAATGGGTCGCGATTCGCCATTTTTTCGTACCGAAATTTTGAAATATCCTCCCCTTGACGGTACTGCGCGGCATCAGAGGGTCCTACAAGTACGATGTAGGATCGTGGGGCAGATATTCCCTCACATGGGTCGCGAATTACTATTTTTTCGTACCGAAATTTTAAAATATCCTCCCCGCGACGATACTGCGCGGCATCAGAGGGTCCTACAAGTACGATGTAGGATCGTGGGGCAGATATTCCCTCACATGCGTCGCGAATAACTATTTTTTCGGTCCGAAATTTTGAAATATCCAGCCCTCGACGATACTGCGCGGCATCAGAGGGTCCTCCAAGTACGATGTAGGATCGTGGGGCAGATATTCCCTCACATGGGTCGCGAATAACTATTTTTTCGTACCGAAATTTTGAAATATCCACCCCTCGACGATACTGCGCGGCATCAGAGGGTCCTACAAGTACGATGTGGGATCGTGGGGCAGATATTCCCTCACATGGGTCGCGATTCACCATTTTTTCGTACCGAAATTTTGAAATATCCACCCCTCGACGATACTGCGCGGCATCAGAGGGTCCTACAAGTACGATGTAGGATCGTGGGGCAGATATTCCCTCACATGGGTCGCGAGTAACTATTTTTTCGTACGAAAATTTTGAAATATCCACACCTCAACGATATTGAGCGACAGCAGAGGGTCCCACAAGTACGATGTAGGATCGTGGGGCAGATATTCCCTCACATGGGTCGCGAATAACTATTTTTTTCGTACCGAAATTTTGAAATATCCACCCCTCGACGATACTGCGCGGCATCAGAGGGTCCTACAAGTACGATGTAGGATCGTGGGGCAGATATTCACACACATGGGTCGCGATTCACCATTTTTTCGTACCGAAATTTTGAAATATCCACCCCTCGAGGATACTGCGCGGCATCAGAGGGTCCTACAAGTACGACGTAGGATCGTGGGGCAGATATTCACTCACATGGGTCGCGAGTAACTATTTTTTCGTACCGAAATTTTGAAATATCCACCCCTCGACGATACTGCGCGGCATCAGAGGGTCCTACAAGTACGATGTAGATCAGGGGTGATATTCCCTCACATGGTCGCGAATAACTATTTTTTCGTACCGAAATTTTGGAAATATCCACCCGTTGTGAATACTGCGCGGCATTAGAGGGTCCTACAAGTACGATGTAGGATCGTGGGGCAGATATTCCTCACATGGGTCGCGAATAACCATTTTTTCGTACCGAAATTTTGAAATATCCACCCCCGTGAATACTGCGGCATTAGAGGGTCCTACAAGTACGATGTAGGATCGTGGGGCAGATATTCCCTCGAATGGGTCGCGATTCACCATTTTTTCGTACCGAAATTTTGGAAATATCCACCCCTTGACGGTACTGCGCGGCATCAGAGGGTCCTACAAGTACGATGTAGGATCGTGGGGCAGATATTCCCTCACATGGGTCGCGAATAACTATTTTTCGTACCGAAATTTTGAAATATCCACCCCTCGTGAATACTGCGTGGCATTAGAGGGTCCTACAAGTACGATGTAGGATCGTGGGGCACATATTCCCTCACATGGGTCGCGAATAACTATTTTTTCGTACCGAAATTTTGAAATATCCACCCCTCGTGAATACTGCGCGGCATTAGAGGGTCCTACAAGTACGATGTAGGATCGTGGGGCAGATATTCCCTCGAATGGGTCGCGATTCACCATTTTTTCGTACCGAAATTTTGAAATATCCACCCCTCGTGAATACTGCGCGGCATTAGAGGGTCCTACAAGTACGATGTAGGATCGTGGGGCAGATATTCCCTCGAATGGGTCGCGATCGGTCGCGATTCACCATTTTTTCGTACCGAAATTTTGAAATATCCACCCCTCGTGAATACTGCGCGGCATTAGAGGGTCCTACAAGTACGATGTAGGATCGTGGGGCAGATATTCCCTCACATGGTCGCGAATAACTATTTTTTCGTACCGAAATTTTGAAATATCCACCCCTCGTGAATACTGCGCGGCATTAGAGGGTCCTACAAGTACGATGTAGGATCGTGGGGCAGATATTCCCTCGAATGGGTCGCGATTCACCATTTTTTCGTACCGAAATTTTGAAATATCCACCCCTTGACGGTACTGCGCGGCATCAGAGGGTCCTACAAGTACGATGTAGGATCGTGGGGCAGATATTCCCTCACATGGGTCGCGAATAACTATTTTTTCGTACCGAAATTTTGAAATATCCACCCCTCGACGATACTGCGCGGCATCAGAGGGTCCTACAAGTACGATGTAGGATCGTGGGGCAGATATTCACTCACATGGGTCGCGATTCACCATTTTTTCGTACCGAAATTTTGAAATATCCACCCCTCGACGATACTGCGCGGCATCAGAGGGTCCTACAAGTACGATGTAGGATCGTGGGGCAGATATTCCCTCACATGGGTCGCGAATAACTATTTTTTCGTACCGAAATTTTGAAATATCCACCCCTCGAGATACTGCGCGGCATCAGAGGGTCCTACAAGTACGATGTAGGATCGTGGGGCAGATATTCCCTCACATGGGTCGCGAATAACTATTTTTTTCGTACCGAAATTTTGAAATATCCACCCCTCGACGATACTGCGCGGCATCAGAGAGTCCTACAAGTACGATGTAGGATCGTGGGGCAGATATTCCCTCACATGGGTCGCGAAGAACTATTTTTTCGTACCGAAATTTTGAAATATCCACCCCTCGACGATACTGCGCGGCATTAGAGGGTCCTACAAGTACGATGTAGGATCGTGGGGCAGATATTCCCTCACATGGTCGCGAATAACTATTTTTCTACCACACATGCATTAAAAACTCGTGTTTTTTGCCCTCCTTAACAGGATGGAAGCCACAGTTTTCTGACCGGGGCAATAAACCGGGATAAAAACTTGTCAAGCGGGATAAAAACTTGTCAAGAGGGATAAAAACTTTGGCAGCAGGGATAAAAACCTCTCGTAACCATGGTAACGATGAAATAAACTAAGAAAGTGCTGCCCCCAGTGGAGAACACCGTTCTCGTGTTTCTAACCTCACTTTCTCTCGTTTTTAATGCATATGTGGTAGAAAATAACATATGTGCCATGGGAAGGAAGCAGGCGTTTTGTCTCGCGCATTTTGCAGAACTCGTTTTCACTCTCGGGCGCCTTCGGCGCCCTCGAATTGCAACTCGTTCTGCAAAATCCGCGCTCGCCAAAAATCGCCTGCTTCCTTCCCGTGGTGCATAATATACTATTTCGTACCGAAATTTTGAAATATCCACCCCTCGACGATACTGCGCGGCATTAGAGGGTCCTACAAGTACGATGTAGGATCGTGGGGCAGATATTCCCTCACATGGGTCGCGAATAACTATTTTTTCGTACCGAAATTTTGAAATATCCACCCCGCGACGATACTGCGCGGCATCAGAGGGTCCTACAAGTACGATGTAGGATCGTGGGGCAGATATTCCCTCACATGGTCGCGAATAACTATTTTTTCGTACCGAAATTTTGAAATATCCACCCCTCGACGATACTGCGCGGCATCAGAGGGTCCTACAAGTACGATGTAGGATCGTGGGGCAGATATTCCCTCACATGGGTCGCGAATAACTATTTTTTCGTAGCGAAATTTTGAAATATCCACCTCTCGACGATACTGCGCGGCATCAGAGGGTCCTACAAGTACGATTTAGGATCGTGGGGCAGATATTCCCTCACATGGGTCGCGAATCACTATTTTTTCGTACCGAAATTTTGAAATATCCACCCCTCGTGAATACTGCGCGGCATTAGAGGGTCCTACAAGTACGATGTAGGATCGTGGGGCAGATATTCCCTCACATGGGTCGCGAATAACTATTTTTTCGTACCGAAATTTTGAAATATCCACCCCTCGTGAATACTGCGTGGCATTAGAGGGTCCTACAAGTACGATGTAGGATCGTGGGGCAGATATTCCCTCGAATGGGTCGCGATTCACCATTTTTTCGTACCGAAATTTTGAAATATCCACCCCTTGACGGTACTGCGCGGCATCAGAGGGTCCTACAAGTACGATGTAGGATCGTGGGGCAGATATTCCCTCACATGGGTCGCGAATAACTATTTTTTCGTACCGAAATTTTGAAATATCCACCCCTCGACGATACTGCGTGGCATCAGAGGGTCCCACAAGTACGATGTAGGATCGTGGGGCAGATATTCCCTCACATGGGTCGCGAATAACTATTTTTTCGTACCGAAATTTTGAAATATCCACCCCTCGTGAATACTGCGCGGCATTAGAGGGTCCTACAAGTACGATGTAGGATCGTGGGGCAGATATTCCCTCACATGGGTCGCGAATAACTATTTTTTTCGTACCGAAAATTTGAAATATCCATCCCTCGAGGATACTGCGCGGCATCAGAGGGTCCTACAAGTACGATGTAGGATCGTGGGGCAGATATTCCCTCACATAGGTCGCGAATAACTATTTTTTCGTACCGAAAATTTGAAATATCCACCCCGCGACGATACTGCGCGGCATCAGAGGGTCCTACAAGTACGATGTAGGATCGTGGGGCAGATATTCCCTCACATGGGTCGCGATTCACCATTTTTTCGTACCGAAATTTTGAAATATCCACCCCTCGACGATACTGCGCGGCATCAGAGGGTCCTACAAGTACGATGTAGGATCGTGGGGCAGATATTCCCTCACATGGGTCGCGAATAACTATTTTTCGTACCGAAATTTTGAAATATCCACCCCTCGACGATACTGCGCGGCATCAGAGGGTCCTACAAGTACGATGTAGGATCGTGGGGCAGATATTCCCTCACATGGGTCGCGAATAACTATTTTTTCATACCGAACTTTTGAAATATCCGCCCCTCGACGATACTGCGCGGCATCAGAGGGTCCTACAAGTACGACGTAGGATCGTGGGGTAGATATTCACTCACATGGATCGGGATTCACCATTTTTTCGTACCGAAATTTTGAAATATCCACCCCTCGACGATACTGCGCGGCATCAGAGGGTCCTACAAGTACGATGTAGGATCGTGGGGCAGATATTCACTCACATGGGTCGCAAGTAACTATTTTTTCGTACCGAAATTTTGAAATATCCACCCCTCGTGAATACTGCGCGGCATTAGAGGGTCCTACAAGTACGATGTAGGATCGTGGGGCAGATATTCCCTCACATGGTCGCGAATAACTATTTTTTGGTACCGAAATATTGAAATATCCACCCCTCGTGAATACTGCGCGGCATTAGAGGGTCCTACAAGTACGATGTAGGATCGTGGGGCAGATATTCCCTCACATGGGTCGCGAATAACTATTTTTTCGTACCGAACTTTTGAAATATCCACACCCGTCGATATTGCGCGACAGCAGAGGGTCCTACAAGTACGATGTTGGATCGGGGGGCAGATACCCTAGCAGATTCATTTACACCACTTTTCCTGGTGCTATTCTGGTGTATTTTTGGCGTGGCGTTATTGTGGTGTGATATAGGTGGTATTTCAGTGACACACTGCAATCCGTCTAGAATTACCCCAAAATTGCACGGTGTGATTTTGAATTTTTCAGACTACTTTCACAGCAATTTCACACCAACTAATTTTACACTGGTTTTACACTGGACCGATTTTTCACCGATTTTATACTAATTTTTCACCCCACCGATTTCACACCGAGTTTACACCGATTTTAGACCGATTTTATGCCAATTGCACACCTTATCTCTTTCGATCGAAGTGTACTAGCTTCTTTGAAAATGGAAAATCAATCACAATCATATCAAAGCTTATGAACCTAAAACTTGGTTATATCACTATTATGAAGTTCCGTAGCTCAGACGGTAGCGTCACTGCTTGCAAATTCGAACGACGGCGGTCGATCTCGACTCAGGTATCCCTTTTTTTCTCGAATATCCGTTTTGTGTGAAATGGATGTAAAATCGGTGTAAAATTAGTCAAGTGTAAAATCAGTGTAAAATTAATTGGTGTGAAATTGGTGTGAAAGTAGTGTGAAAAATTCAAAACCACACCGTGCGATTTTGGTGTAATATTGGACACAAGATGGTGTTTTACCGAAATATCACCAAATTTACACCATTTTTAACTGTGTATTTTCGGTGTATTTTTAGCGTAACCGAATCCGCTAGGGTCGTGTCGCAGTCCGTCCATGAAACATCAAATTGAATTGACTTCAGAAGGAATAAATGATTATTTGACTATTTACTTCGCAGTCCGCCAAGTTCGTGTCGCAGTCCGTCCATGAAACATCAAATTGAATTGACTTCAGAAGGAATAAATCATTATTTGAATATTTACTTCGCAGTCCGCCGCGTCCATAAAACATCAAATTGAATTGACTTCAGGAGGAATAAATGATTATTTGACTATTTACTTCACAGTCCGCCGAGTTCGTGTATCAATATCGGGTAAAGAGATTCGGAGAGTCTCCGCGCGGTGCGTTTAAAAATTGAAATAATAATTTCTTCAATGTACTTGGCGCGAGACTCTACCGAGTCTCTTGAAGTTTTTTTAATTTTTACTTTTCGAACAAAATAATATCGGAGACGAAACATCGTTATTTTTCGTTCGTAATTTGAGTTTGATTCTAACAATAGGGTCGTTCAAAAAAAAAAAAAAAAATCAGATTTTGATTGTTTCGTGAAGATTGTATGATATGAAAGGAAATTACAGCATCCAATTGAAAGTTATAATCGTCATTATTAATAAAAAACTAAGTTAAATATGAAGAAATTTCCGGCGGGAAGGAACGCGCTGTGATTGGGTGCCCTGTCGCGTGACGTCATAATTGGGTAGATTCGAACGAGCCCCATAAGAAATGTATTAGCTTGTTAGATTTTTTTGCTCCACACGTACTATTGTGATTCAAAATGAATATCGGTTTTGTAGAAGCACAATCAGACAATCTCCCGGAAGTAACGGTACTCGTGGTTACCGACTTTTTCTCCCAAAGTGAATATTTTAATGTGGCCAAAACCAGCGGTGTCAAACCTCGAAGAGAGGTTATGTTTCAAGATAATTAACTTTACATTTGGCGATAAAAAATCGAAGTTGATAACAATACCAACAGTTGTATTCGATTATGTAAACTCTATATGTTATAATATGTTTGTATGCTGTAATGATATAAACGTGCTGCGATTTTTCTGCTATACCGTAACCTATGAAAATTGTTCTACCTCCCCGAGCTGAAAGAGAGGGTTATGGTGATGCTGCAGTTGGTTATGTAGAGCTTAGAAGAGGAGGTTTTTTTTTTTTGTTCATGGAAAAGTGTGTCCAGAGCACAGGGTGAACAGTGAAGCATATAATGTTTCAATGATGGTCGGCGAAGAGAAAGAATCGATTGACAGGGTGACCTGTGAGTGAGGTTAGGTCGCTCCGCCGAGCTAGTTCAAACCATTTCTTCCTCACCGTACCTCTTGGTACGGGTACAAATATTTTCGATCGTGCCGACAAACTGGTATTTTGACACAGTGGAACGAAATACCACTGGTACGAACGTTTTTCTCTTATTTCTTTATTTTCATTCATTTTCAATGGGCCAAGTCCCGAGTTTACCCAATTATGACGTCACGCGGGAGCTTGTTTGATGGCGCCCAAGACGGGACCGTTTCAAATCGTATCATAATTTAAGTGCTTCAATTAACGTCTCGCCTTGGATTTTTCGTGTTTTATAATTTTTACGAGGGTTTTTGGTACCTAAACTTTATTTTGGAACAATAAAAAAAAAATCGTGAACGACCCTATTGGCAAAATAGCCGTAAGGAGAAAAAAATTATATTCTACACTGCTGGACATAATCTGTGTAAATGTTAAATTTTTTGCGTGTTAAAATTTTTGTGTCAAGTTTAACTATCCTTTTGAGTCGTTTCAACATTCGCGAATTATGTCAATGCATCAAAAAGTGTTAAAACCAAATGTAACACAAAAGCCGCTCATTTTAACAGAAAAATCTCGTTCGCTCCTTAATGGATATGAAAAATGTTAAATTTGTGTTGTTTCGTCAACACAACACACCATTTTATGTAGAAATGTACTACTGACAAATGTTGAAATGATAGTCGAACAAAAATGGCCACCTTCGTCGGATTTTGCCTGTTACTACGTGTCGTGCACGGTCTTCTCAACTCGACAATTCGATTTTCTGCGAAAATCTGTGAAAAATGTGCTACGCTAACTCAATTTCATTAACTGTACATCTGCAGAAATGATATAAAGGAAAAAGTTGTTTCTTTTATTAAACAATCGTATAGCGTAGTCGTTAGAGGAAATGAAAGGTGCGTGAGTGCGACAGAGATAGCGCCATAGGCCCCACCGCGGGAGCGAGAGAGACGCGCTCGGAAACAGCTTGCGTTACACCTTAAGGTGAAATGAAAGTCACGTGACCTCGATATGATTTACACTTGGAATTTTCAAACGCTATTTTCTCAGCCAAAACACATTCGATTGATGTGAAATTGATATCAGTGACGTAGAAAAACTCAATGAAGGGCATGACGCTCGTGGATTTTCGAAAATCGAAAGACATAATTAGAATTTTGTGTAACAATATTGTTCTGTAACCTAAGGAGGTGCTGCCCCTCGTGGAGAGAGGCAGCACTTCCTTGGATTACAGAACAATATTGTGAAAAAACTGTTATTACGTCTCGATTTTCGAAAATCCACGATTATCAAGCCCTTCATTAAGTTTTTCTACGTTACTGATATCAATTTCACATCAATCGAATGTGTTTTGGCTGAGAAAATAGCGTTTGAAAATTCCAAGTGTAAATCATCAGCCTCATATCGAGGTACGTGACTTTCATTTCACCTTAAGGCGTGCGGCTCGTAATGCGAACACCGGTGAGCGTCCCGGTTCAAACCTCGGTTAGGATTAGAAATTGCGAAATTTATCACTGCGAACTCGAAATGTGTTTTTCTTCACATCTATGTTTAAATGTGCATTAAAATATCCTTTACTGGTAATATCTAACAGCGTGAGCATCGAAAACAATCTGTTTTTTTAATTTCAATTCTAGTTCCAGCCATTTACTTATGGGGCATTCCACGTCAAACCGACCCCTCATGAGCGTGACCCTCTGAGATTTCGATGCCCAATGGATTTTTTGGTTCGTTTTGGTCAAAAATGATGCCTCTAATTTTTTTAAAATTTTCCGACATTTTTGAAGGTCGTATGGTGACCTCAAATATCATCATCAACATGGACATTTTTAAAATCGCTGATTTTTTTTTGTAAAATCAGTGACTCTAAAACACATCGTTTGGTCATAGTCCGATCATGGGATGAAAATGCTAACATTGTTTTTTCAATTTTTGATTTTGCAAAAAAATATCGAAAAAATTATAATCGTTGTTTTTTGTAGTAAAAAATAAAACAAAAAGAAACTTTATCTTGGTGAAATCAGATTTTCTTGTTGGTTCAAGAGTAAAACGCCAAAAACCATCATTGACTGCGTTTTTTTTTCGAATCAAGCATTGTTTTTGGCGTTTTACTCTTGAACCAACAAGAAAATCAAATTTCATCTCGACAAAGTTTCTTTTTGTTTTATTTTTCACTACAAAAACCATGATTATTTTTTTTTTTTATATTTTTTTGCAAAATCAAAAATTGAAAAAAAAAATGTTAGCATTTTCATCCCATTTTCGGACTATGACCAAACGATGTGTTTTCGAGTCCCTGATTTTCACAAAAAAAATCAGCGATTTTAAAAATATCCATCTTGATGATGATATTTGAGGTCACCATACGACCGTCAAAAATGTCGGAAAATTAAAAAAATAATAGAGGCATCATTTTTGACCAAAACGATCCAAAAAATCCTTCGGGCATCGAAATCCGAGAGGGTCACGCTCATGATCGAGGAGCCGGTTTGACGTGGAATTCCCCTGATGCATTTTCCACGCATATTGAAAGTTGAAACAACATACGATTTGACATTATCGGTCTGTTCAATTAACTCAAAAGTGCAGTGTTAAAATTACAAAACAATATGTCGAATTTGTGTTAATTTTTACAACCATTTCGTTGTGTCAACGCTTGACATTAACGGCTTGTGTCAGATTAACATATTTTTTATAGTGGACCTACTGGGACACGCGAAAAATGTTGAATTTAATACTTTTTTTCTAACAGTGTATTTTCGACCATTAGCTTAGAAATATTATCATTACTATTCCTGATCTGAGGATGAATTATTATGATTAACATCGAAGACGTTTCAGTCGAGACATTTACGGCAATTATGAACAATAAAAAATCACAATAAGCGCCTATTCTGAATGCTTGCTTGTACTTTTTTCGGGATAAATAAATAAATAAATAATCTTGAAAAACTTTCAATTTTGGGTTCGTTTTGATCTCGATATTGAGTGATTATCAGATCGACGGCTGAGAATAGTAACATCGTCGTTCAGAATTCGCTTGAAAAACATCGTCGTTCAAAATTCGCTTGGACAACATCGTCGTTCAGAATTCGCTTCAAAAACATCGTCGTTCAGGATTTGCTTCGAAAACATCGTCGTTCAAAAGCGGATTTTGTGGGAAACATTTTCTGAGTCTACGCCAATGCCAGGTACACGATTAGCGGAAAACAGAGGCTGGTTCACGTGAGAATTGCGACAAAGCGTTTATATTCCCTTATTAAATAGCGTCATTCTATTGCATATTTTCGGTTAATTTTGATGACTCATGTATCATAAACATTACACCGATCGACAAAAAACTTTTATTTTTTTTATTTTCGATTTCATCACGCAAGTTCTGATTCCATACATGTAAAATAACCAAAATATTCATTATTTTCTCATAAAATTTGCTTTCGTTTCTTATACGTCCATCAAGAAGGTTTAAAGTGTTTCACTGATTTATATAGCTGTATGACTGATTTTGGGTGTCGCTGGGTCAAAAAACTTTTTTATCGATCAGTGTAATGTTTATGATACATGAGTCATCAAAATTAACCGAAAATATGCACTGGAATGACGCTATTTAATAAAGGAATATAAACGCTTTGTCGTAATTCTCACGTGAACCATCCTCTGTTTTCCGCTAACCGTGTACCTGGCATTGGCGTAGACTCAGAAAATGATTCCCACAAAATCCGCTTTTGAACGACGATGTTTTTGAAGCAAATCCTGGGAGACGATGTTTTTGAAGCGAATTCTGAACCACGATGTTTTCCAAGCGAATTCTGAACGACGATGTTTTCCAAGCGAATTCTGAACGACGATGTTACTATTCTCAGCCGTCGAGATATCGTAAGACAAATATCGATATTCGTTGCTTATAAGAGGCGTATTCGCGTTGGAATCAAAGTGATTTTCATCATAATGATGTGCCAATCAGATGTCGAATAGCACCGCTCTGAAGTTAGGCGCTATGATCTGATTGGCTGGATTGGTTCATCATTATGATAAAAATCACTTCTAGCCCCAACGCGAATGCGCAGACATCAGAATTACAATACATATTGATTTTTTTTTAGCCCATCACTGAGAATTTACCAGAAATCTGTAAAGCATTGAGAAAAAAATTCAGATTCATGGTGAAATTTGCGTCAGAAGTATGAGAAAAAGTAAAAAATTTTCCTATTTAATGGTTAAATCGATTATAAGAAAGAATAATCGATGCTTCCGATTAATCGAGTGATGGAAATAATCGATTGTACTCGATAAATCGTAGAAAAATAATCGATGCTTCGATATATCGATTATTTTTTCCCATTTAGAGTGATGACGATATTTTCCAATTGTATCGATACACCGATGTATCGCTGTGTGAAGTATCGATACGAAATATCGATATTTGAGAACAAAAGTATCGATACCAAGAGGGTCGATACTGTATCGCACATAACTAGAGGCGTATTCGCGTTGGAATCAAAGTGATTTTCATCATAACGATGTGCCAATCAGATGTCAAATAGCAACGATCTGAAATTAAGCGCTATCATCTGATTGGCTGAGTTGTCTCATCGCTATAATGAAAATCACTTCTAGCCCCAACCAAAGAGGATAGGGTAGAGCGGAAGGTCCCATAAGCGCCCGTGTAAAATTTCGTAGCCGGTGTCGCAGCGCCTCTAGTGAGTCCGGGCCCGAGTTAGTGACCCCCACTCCCCGATTTAGCGGTAGCGGTAGCTTTGGATTCGAATATTGGAATCTTAGGTATTTACGCGGTTAAAAAATACACAAACACAGATGTAAAGTCATAGTAAAACGTGTATTAATAATAAAAAATATGTAAATTACATGAAAAAATTGAAAATTAGTAGTATGAGGAAACAATAATACCTCCGCTATTGACGCTATTCACACTATTCACAGTATTTACAATATGTACAGTAATTAACTTTTTTTTTTATTCATCTCAATTTGGCCCCAAACTTTTTTTGTTCCAAATTTTCTAATTTTATCATCTGTCTGCTGAGCCTGAGCAGCACTCTGTAATTTGTCCAATCAAAGTTACGATCTCATCTGCAATAATTATGATACGGCGTGAATTTGACCCGCAGGCGATTCATTTTCTATCAGTCAGATAACAAATTTTCGTACTTCCTCCTGGCTTAATAGTGCAGGGACTGCTGTTTCGAGCCAATGTCTGAACATCGTGGATGGCGTTTGAATATGCACTTTGGATCGAAGTAGTCTATTATGCAAATGCGGAACTCTGCATCACCTTTTTCAACACCAGCAAAAGATACCGATTCTGCACATCTGTAATACACGGAAAATAGATTACTACGACAGTACATACATACTGCTGCATTGCCAAACAAATCTTAATCGAGTGGACTGGAGTAGGTTATGTTACTCGTCGTTGAATACTTACAATTAGGGATCTCGTGGAATATGGAAAAATGTTTGACGTGAGTGAATACGTAGGCTTTTCTTGCAGCCTTCTAACCCACATTCGTGTACCATTTTTGACTCGTAAGCACGTTTTTACACTAAAAACACCTGCCCATGCTGGCTTTGCGGCATAACTCGCGTTAGTATGAGTCACATGGATATGCGGAGTGCGGACACGTCACCAATACAACTACGCGTCTTGTGGGCCCGGACTCACTAGATGGCGCTCGCGGCGGTGGCTACGCGGACCTTCCACTCTACCCTATCCTCTTTGGCCCCAACGCGAATGCGCCTCATTCCTACAGGCGAGTTTCGCCTCTCGTTCCGCGGCGTTGGTCTATGGCTACTTCGTTCTTCCTCTTTCAATACACCGAAAATGGCGCTTAACCTTATTGTCAAGGTGCACCCAGTTGTTTTATTTCAAATAGTCGATGCCTACGAGCGGCGTAACGCCGATTCTCACCGTGTCATCGGGACTCTGCTCGGTAAGCGGTCATATCAATGTCAATATCACACAGACGGTATCTCCTCTCCATTAATCACTCCGCCGTCTGATCATCCATTGAGGTTGGACGTCACCTTCCACATGTCACACGTTTCAATCTCCCAATAAGCGGTCTCAACACTCTCTTCCACATCCCGAGCCTCTCTCTTCACCGTCTCTAATCAAGCGAATTAATTAAACTCCAACATTTCGCAAAAATCTTGGTAAAATCGTAACGTGATTCACACATGTAGCTAGAATTCCTAGCCTTATAAACAAAAATCCTGCTTCCATTTTCGCTCCGTTGTCAGCTATATCTTTTTTTTTCTACTTTTTCGAGAATATAAGCGTTGAGATTAATGTTATAACGGATTTATTCATAACTTTTCTGTACAATTTTTTTACATATATATAATTAGTCTACTCATTTAAATTGCAGGTACGGTGGAGAAGGGTATCGTAGAAGTGACCAACTGCTTCTGCGTCCCACACAAGGAATATGCGGACCAAGTCGAAGCCGAGCTTAACTACGCCATGGATCTGTACGACCTGAACCACCGAGTCAATGCACAAGAGAGCATAGTAGGCTGGTGGGCGACGGGAAAGGAAGTATGTGAGCTAACTTGAAATTATGAGATACGAAGAAAACTCATATCTTTTACGGATTTACTATGACCTTGCATACGAGCTTGGAAAAGTTTTTAAAGATTCTTTTCATTGCAAATTTTTTCACTTTTATGTTTATTGAACTCAGAATCTGTACTTACTGGTTAATTTTACAATTGTCAGTTTGACAATTTTCACACAGGTTCCATTTTTATTGTGTTTTCTGTATATTCAGCATTATTTTCAGATGATAATTCACGAGCTTTGTTAAAAAAAGGTCACAGAAAACAGAAGCTTGAAGTTTCCTATTTCCTTTCAAAACACAATTCTGGAGAAAGTTTTGCTTTTTTTTCCACAGTATGCGCTCTTGATCTATGATCTTGATTGAACTTTCATTTGAAGACTTGAATCTTGTTGAATGCATTTTTTCAATCCCACTCTAAGGAAAAAAATTCTATGTGAATGTTCCAATGTTTCTATCATCTTGCTGCCTTCCTTCTGTATGAAATCGACCGAATATTACATCACTTCATGTTATAACTAAGTTATAAACGAATGAATGTCTTCATTAGAGGTTCTGCAGGTCGAAAGAACGAGCCGATTCATTTCCGGTCAAATTTCTGTCTTTATGCAATTTTGTTGATCACGACTTGGAATGTTTTTAGAGCTTCTAACTCGTCATAACTAAATTCATACCAAATATGTTGCTTGTATGCAGACTCAAAGATCAAGAGACTCAACAGAGTCTCTCACCAAGTGCATTAGAAACAATTCATCCAAAGTTCAATAACGTACTTCACTAGATTCGGCCGAGCATGTTTAATCAAATGAGAGCTAAACGGACCTGCATGGCAATTTCTTATCCTTATTACACGCTCAACTTGGTCTGGTTGACCGAAAAGTCTAAATAAGTAAAATAATGTAGTTAATCCAAGATTTCACGATGTTACATAGGTGACCAATCATTCCTCTGTGATACACGAGTATTATGCTCGTGAATGCAACAACCCGGTCCATCTGACTCTGGATACGACGATGGCAAACACGCCTAGAATGGGAATCAAAGCGTACGTCTGCGTCCAGCTAGGCGTGCCGAATGGCAAGCAAGGCTGTATGTTCACCCCAGTCAGGGTGCAGGTAAGAAAAAATTCGATTGATCTATAATCTGGGAATAATTGTTTCGGGCACTAATTTTTATCGAAATTATCAACAGGTAACTTCTTACGAGCCAGAAATCGTCGGACTACAACTTTGCGCCAAGACGCAAACTCAACCTCAAGGACAAGCAATGTCCAAGCAGAGTGGAGTCGAGCCAATGCTAGACCTGGCACAAATAGCAGAAGCTAGCACAAAGCTCTCCGCTCTCGTGGAGCAAGTATTGAGCTATGTCGACGATGTTCTGGCTGGCAAACAGATTCCAGATAACCAGGTAACAGATCGAGTCTAACTTTAATTTGCTCCGATGAAGCGTTCGATGTATAATCAAATAATATGATTACAGGTCGGCCGAGCTCTCTTGGACATGGTTAATTCAGTCCCTAAAATGTCCGCTGATCAGTTTGACCAGATGTTCAACAGCAACGTGAAGGATCTGTTGATGGTGGTTGCACTGTCCCAGTTGATCAAGACGCAGCTTCAGCTGAACGAGAAGCTTACACTGCTTACTACTTTGTGAGACAAAAATCAAGGGCACAGATCATCGAACGACGTGAAATACAAATAATAGTACGAGAAAAGAAAGAAAGGGGTGTGACTAAAGATCAGTAAATAAATTCGTGTATCGTCATTACTTCTTTCCCTTTTTTTTCTAACTGTATCCTCCAAACTGGGAAATGTGCTCTAGAAGGACGAAACAATTGTATGAATGATGATATAAATATCTTTCAATTGAATATTGTGATGGTGAATACTTTCACTCAGAAGTTCTCAAAATCTTCTTATATCTAATCTGAATAGATTATTATATATAATTCTTCAACTCCGTATACTGTCATCTGATTTGAGTGTGCATTGATTGAATAAAGGTGTATGCACAGTAAAGAAAGAGGGTTCTTTCTTCGTCTTCTTCCTTCATCAATTTGACTTCTTTTTTTTTTATCTAAAACTCGAATACCATGACTGACGAATAATTATTACCAGGCACCATAGCAAGATTCTTCAATAGAATATATTTCCTAGAGTTGACATGAAATTCTCTCTCAATTAGTCCTCAAGTTTCATTTACAAATCCATCAGTATTGAAATCCTTACTGTTAGCGTCGACTGATCCCTTATATCAGGATGCGAACTCCTTAATAGTTAGCCCCGATTGGATTATTTATACTTTCAAAATCGTTTGTCGGTGATTTGTTCATTAGAAAGGAATTAATCAAATTTTCGAGAGATTTTATTTCTTGATCCCGTGTATATTTGAATAAGTTTCAATGCAAATTGACGTGAAATCGTTTGTCGGTGATTTGTGGCCCCTTCTGAATAAAAAAAAAATCAATTCGGAGGCATCCCCCAGCCTCTGAATTGACAAACGGTTTCACGTCGATTTGCATTGAAATTTTTCAAACACATTTTCATTCAGAGTCCAAGATAAAAATCTCGAGGAAATTTTCATTAATTAATTGGTAATGAAAAAAATGCCGACAAACGTTTGCATTAGTCTATATTTCACCAACAAAGGACCGACAAACGATTAAAACTATTATTATTAACTATAAGGAGCTCAGGATGACAGTGGTTTAATTTAGGGAATCCCCAAACCGGCTGCCACTCGGTCATTGCCGCAAAAATAATTCGCAAAGTTGTCACCAGAGTTGCAGAGTGGCGCCAGCGGTCGGCCGAAATGCATTTCCTGCTTCTGCATTCCTTTAGTTGAATTTCCGGTACCTTCTGAGATACATTTGACCGAATCCATTTCAAATCGGGCAGGCTGGAAATCGTGATGTCACGGAATTTTTTCAAATTGAAATATGTTGTTGTTTGATGAAGAAAAAGCGACCCGTATTTCTTTGTTTTGGAAAAAAAAATTTTTGCTACGAAGTTACGGCTATTTGAACATTTAATCGTGCGCTACCAAAGTTCTTGGAAAGGGAACACTTTTTTTCTTAATAACGCTATATCTGCGGAACGGATCATCGCAAATACTTCATCTTGGTCTCATTTTGTAGAGTTTTTCGCACTCTTTTGGAATTCGAAGAAAAATTTGAGGATTTTTGAAAATTGACGGAATGACGTTCATTTTTCGAAAATTAGGGAAACCCGATTTTCGCGAAAAGTGATTTTTTTATTTTCTCAAAAATTTCACACAATATGTGGGGTGATATGACGGATATATCCTCGAAGTTTCATCGATGCTAAAACACTGCTTCATATCGAGAAAAAATATTTCGTGCGTCACTGAAATTCGTCAATTTCTGTGCTGGTGTTGACTTTGTGGGTTTCTTTGAGATGTGTACAGATTATTCGATCCAAATAATATTACTAAAACTTGATACATACGTACCTGAGGGAGTAAATGACCAAATGCCGTATGATGTATAACATCGTAGACCGAATATTGATCTGCTAATAAAGACTATCACGAAAAAATACAAAATTAAAAATCAGGGATTTATTGTAGTAATAACAATATCGTATAATAATATTGTTGAGTTATATGCTTCTATTTTCGTGGTGTACAGTGAGGTATAGGGGATCAAATGTTAAACTGCAACAAAAATGTGAACGGGACAGAAATGCGTGCAAAACGAAAGTAACAACAATGCGGATGAAAAAAGTTTGCAAAAGACAAAAGATGAAAATAGGAAGAAAAATGGAAAAAGATTATGGATGATCGATGTGTCAGATTGTGACCGATCCAAATGTATGGTTAATCTATCAGATTGTTACCGATCATCGATCTGTCAGGATTAGATTTTGTTTAAACTTCATTTTAAGAGAATTCAAATCAAAATGCGACAGATACAAATATATCAAAACAAAATGCACTAAGAACGAGAGAACAGGTGACATTTTCAATGCCTTCAGAGGCTTGCATTACACACAAGGTCTGTAGATTTTATCATTATATTATTATTAGCATTGAAAATGCTTCCGTTTTCGGGTCAGTAGTGAGGTCTGTGGGATCAAATCTTGAAATGATGCAACGGAAGCGATGCAACGGAACGGCGCAATGCAACGGAAGTGCGTAATGAAAAGTTGAAGAAATAAATAATAAAAGAACAAAAACAATAGAACGAGGGACATTTAGGTGAATTCTTAGTGTAATCATACATGGCAATAGTAATAGCGCAGCATGTAATTAACCGCTGCGTGAAAAAAAGTTTATAAATAAATAAATGAACAAAAACAATAGAACGAGGGACATTTCGGTAATGTAGATTTCACGGTGCAAATGATGATTCGTACTGTAATCATAGATGGCAATAATAATAGCGCAGCATGTAAATTCAGAGATTCAGATGAAAAAATGCACGAAAACTAAGATAACGAAGGACATTTTCAATGCATCAGCTGCTTGCGTTACATGCAAGATCTGTAGATTTTATACTATTATATTATATTTTTTTATAGATATAGTATTTAATATTATGTAGTTATGATCATATTATTATTGTACGATATTGTTATTACTACAATTAATCCCTGATTGTAAATTTTGTATTTTTTTCGTGGTAGTCTTATACATCATACGGTATTTGGCCATGTACTTCCTCAGGTACGTATGTATCAAGTTTAGGTAATATTATTTGGATCGAAAAATCTGTACACATCTCAACGATGCTCACAAAGTAGACACCAGCACAGGAATTTACGAATTTCAGTGACGCACGAAATTTTTTTTTTCTCGATATGAAGCAGTGTTTTAGCATCGATGAAACTCATAGGATATATCCGTCATATTACCCCACATATTGTGTAAAATTTTTGAGGAAATAAAAAAATCACTTTTCGAGAAAAACGGGTTTCCCTAATTTTCGAAAAATGAACGTCATTCCGTCAATTTTCAAAAATCCTCAAATTTTTCTTCGAATTCCAAAAGAGTGCAAACAACCCTAGAAAATGAGACCAAGATGAAGTATTTGCGATGATCCGTTCCGCAGATATAGCGTTATTAAGAAAAAAAGTGTTCCCTTTCCAAGAACTTTGGTAGCGCACGATTAAATGTTCAAATAGCCGTAACTTTGTAGCAAGATTTTTTTTTCCAAAACAAAAAAATACGGGTCACTTTTTTTTCGTCGAACAACAACATATTTCAATTTGAAAAAATTCCGTGAAATCACGATTTCCATTTCAGCCTTGCCTGCCCGATTTGAGATGGAT